>OU015490.1:256074291-256147274 GCA_907164885.2 Dolomedes plantarius
CGCGATGGGGGGGGGGGGGGTTCACCCGTGCATGTGCACCAAAAGTCTTGCAGACTCGCGTTTGTCAAACCTCTGCATATCAAAGCTCGAAAGAAAGTTGCCGCCACATCCAATCCATTGTTATCAGGTTGTATTTTGAGACTTGGTGGATTCTATATTTTTATGTCATACTTAGGCTGCATTGGGTACATAATGGCTGGAGGTGGGCTAAAATAAATACTAACTTTGATGTACGTAACAACGTCAGTAAAAAAATGTTGCCTGGCCATGCATACGCTATAAAAATCTAGCTCATTTATTTACCCAAACAGATTTAGCAAAAATAATTTTTGACGCCATGGATATATCCGATTTCGAAAGCAAAAATCTCTATGAGTTGTTTAGAGATTTTGTTAATGAACTACTATCGCTAGATGCCATAAACGGACATACTCATATACGAGCCATCGTATATGAGATTAAAATGAGGATGGCTTTGAAGGAGTTGAAAGAGAATGGCCCCACTGCAGCCCTCTGGGTTCAGTACTTTGAAATGGAAAACCTTATGAAAGCTTGATCACCGTCAATTGTACGGTGAAAGTAAACGGTTTCAATATAGTAGTAAACCCGATGTTGCTTTTTCAGAGGATAGCGATTACTAAACAAAGCGACGAAGACCTAGCATTTTATTTAGAATACGAGTTAGCTCCTTTTCCGTTGGCTCTGTTTAATGAAACTGTTATGCCAGAGACAACGACATTGGCCATGTACGACGTTTTTAAAGTTCCAAATAAAAACCTTAACCTCCTGAACTGCGTCAACATTGTGGGCAGTGGTTTTCTCCTACACCGTGTCAAATGGGGAACATAATTATCTTTTTCGGCTGCTTGCACAAATTAAGTTAACTATATAAAAAAAGCATTATGGTACCAACTGTATAGTCGTTTTTAATGGCTAATCCAACAGCACTAACAGTACAAAAATATTGAACAAAATATACGGTCTATCGTGAAAAAATCTGTAGACATAAATTTTGATGGAAACATGCGAGTTACTGTTCAACAAGAATAGTTCCTTTCAAATGAAAACAACAACAGCGAATTGAGCAGTATTCTATAAGCTGAGCTGGAAAACAATGAGATTCGATTCCGAACAAAGTAATGACGACGCCGACATTCGCATTGTAAATACTGCAATTAATGAAGCATGTTCTGGTAACAACATCGTTGTAATCATCGGTGAAGATGTTGACCACCTGGTTATATTTACAGCTCTCACGCCTACAGGAAAAAGACATTTTCCTTCTGAAACCACGCAAAGGGAAAGCAAAGAAAAAAATATATTCATCCAATAAAATACAATCATCGGGGCATACCAATGTATCCTTTTCCTGCATGCGTTCAGTGGATGCGATAGTACTTCTGCAGCATTCAACAAAGGAAAGAAAATTTGTGTAAAAATGTTCCAGAGTAAAGATATGGAACACGACGTTACAGTATTTAATAAATGAAACTCGTCGCACAATAATGTTGCTCAAGTAGGAGAATGTTTTTTTCTGATATGGTATGGAGCACATTCCAGTGAACAGTCCCTAAATATGTTTAGGTACAAATGCTTCGGAAACTTTGGCACTAAAATTAAACCATATATTTCGTTTCTTCCTTCAACTGAAGAGGAAGCCAGGCTACATTCCTTTCGGTTGTACAACCAAGGGCAGAAGTGGTTTGGGAATGAGTTGAAACCTGAATTGTGGGGCTGGAAACGCCAAGAGATAACATCACAACTGTGGATACAGTGGCTCCCGATTCAGTTTTAAGCATAGTGTTTTGCGACTGTAAGAATGACTGGGGAGAAAGATGCGTGTGTCGGAAAGCAGGCATCAACTGCACAACGGCCTGCAATAACTGCAATGGAGTATGTCACAACGACATACCCGATTGCAGTTAAGAATTGAAGTTATTATTGCCTTGTAGATCATGACGATCCAATAGCAGGAATTGAGGAATGAGGTGATGCTAGCTGATCCATAGACGATCTTTTCAAGACTGACGACGCGAATAATCCCGTACCGAAAAAAAGCACGTCAACTATAAAGTAAAGCTTAAAAAATTATACGCAATGAAAATACGGTACTGAATACATCCAAGTTTATTACATTCGTTTATAAAATTAATAATGATCAAATATCTACATGCCAAAACACATTAAAGTCTATTTTCTTGTATTTAAAGAAGGCCGCAATGAGAGAGTGGAGATAATTCAAAGCGCCTGCAACGAGACTTGGACGCTTACTTCCATAATCAAAGCGCATTTAATAGTCAATATTTTGGTACGTGTTAGGGTTACGACAAAATGTATTTAATATTTGTTGTACACAATTTAATTTTCTTTAATTTTTGTATTAAACTTTTTTTACACAAAGTTAATATTTCCCAAGTTATCACCGAAAACACAAAAAAGGCCTTCAAAATCTCTAAACAACTCATGGAGATTATTGCTTTTGAAATCGGATATGTCCATGGCGTCAAAAATTATTTTTGCTAAATATGTTTGGGTGAATAAATGAGCTAGGATTTTTCTAGCGTATGCATGGCCAGGCAACATTTTTTCTACTGACGTTGTTACGTACATCAAAGTTAGTATTTATTTTAGCCCACCTCCAGCTATTATGTACCCAATGCAGCCTAAGTATGACATAAAAATATAGAATCCACCAAGTCTGAAAATACAACCTGATAAAAATGGATCGGATGTGGCTGCAACTTTCTCTTGAGCTTTGATATGCAGAGGTTTGACAAACGTGAGTATGCAAGACTTTTGGCCCACATGCGTGGGTCATCCCCCCATCGCGATGGGGATGATCCGCGTCCCAGGTGTGATGGTTCACTCCTTTCAAAGTCAATTATCTTTGTTCGTGTTAAACTTATTAAAAAAATGTAAATAATACTTTTCTTCACAATTTAATTTTCTTCAATTTTTGTATTCAAATTTTTTACATAAAATCAATATTTCCCAAATTACTTGCGAAAAACCAAAAAAGTGTACACATTTTCCAAGATGGCGGCGAAAGCTCAAGTCTGATCGGTGGGGACTTTTAGTATGTTCAACAGTATGTCCAAACAAACATCTCCACCAATTTTCAAAACTTTCATATTTTTATTTAGCCAAAAAACCTATTTTGACTGGGCTAAGAAGATACTTCCGAATTTGTAAACATGTAGAACCGGAAATGCCTCTTTTTACTAGTATTCCACGCTCATTCGTCGTCGATTATCACACTTACATTTAAAATGTGTCTTCTTTCCCATTGCGCCTGCATGAAAGCAGTATAAGGTAACCTTGGACGCAAGGTATGGTTTTTAGCATTGCGTCAGGGAAGGAGATGAAATAAATTATAAAGTAACCAAAATTTAAGGCAATAATCATAAGGCAACTGTGTCTAGGTAACTTTTATTTTACAGAATGACTTACATACGTATTTTAATGTGTTAATATTAGTCCAACTCCACTTTAAAAAAAATGGAGTTAGCCTCACTTTCATGTTCATACAAGTCACTTCTATCTTATTTTAAACCTGGTACACATCTAGCTTATTTCTGATGCCAACAGAGGGCCCCACATATCAGACTTCATTTCTCACCACTCATTAAACTTTAAGGCTCTCTATCTCAAAATCAACAAAAATGGAGTTGGCCCACTATTCAAATAATGCCTTCATATTCAGGTTTATAAATTCATACTCAAGTGCACATTAGACGGAGTTATTAGACTAACAAATAATTAGGGACATAAAAATTAGCTAATCAACTAGCTAATTAGCAAATTAGCTGAAAATTAAGGTTGCGTTTCATTTAATATAACTCTTCCACTATATGTGATCATATCTTTGTGTTTTGCTACTTATGTTAGCTATACTTTTTAGTACTCCTTTATCAAATCGTAAAGGGAAGTCATTTTAAGGAAAATCAATTTAAGTGTTTGGTTATGATATTGAATAGCTAAAGTTTTTTCAGTTATATTCTTTTTCATTTCTCATGTTTAAAATCCAAATTAAGTGTTTAGGTGTGAAAAATTACGAGTTAATCTAAATGCTTTTTAAATGTGTTAAATGTTTATTACTACGTGAAAAAAACCATTGCTCATAAATATACAGGCACACTTCAGACTGAATTTTTAGATTGATATATTAACATGTCATATAAATAAATTTAAAAGTCAAGCGTCTTTAATTACATAGCATTCATTATTTGTATATTTTTTTCATGCATACCACACCTATAGACTGTCATTTTAAGTGTTTGTTTCAATCAGAAAGATCAGGGTGTATCTGGCATATGACGAGATATTATATTGCAATTGGAGAGCAATTTATGAAAATTTTATCACATGGCAAATGAGGGAAATGAATATTTCATTTACTGTACCTGCACACAGGAAGCAAAGAGAAACTAACGAAAAGAGATATGATACCATTCTTCAAGGTTTCTGGTTTGTAAATCAGTGCGCGTCTCTTGTTTCATTTAATGGAGGGAACATGGCATTTAAATAATTATTTCTGAAAGCATGATTCTTTGTAGTTCCTAATAATTCGAACTTATTGCCAAGATAATTTCCTTTCGGATTTAAATATTATAATTTCATTTGAAAAAAAGTTGCTCCTTAATGTCTCATATTGGTACAATTAGATAAAGAAATCAATCCTTATTAATTAACCTCAAATTAAAAATGTGGATATACTAAACCAATGAAAATAAGCATTATGAATCATATAAAGGGTGGTTTGTTTTATTTCTGATCATTTAGAGAGCATTTTTTGAATACTTTTTGTAGAAAAAATTGACATGTCTGTTATTTTATTTTATTTCATTAATTTTTATGAACTCATATATACTTAGTTATTTTCTGAAGAGTTTTTTTAAGTTATTCAAAGTAATAAATAAGTTGAAATGTTTTTGCAATTAGGGTTTTTCGAAGAGAGGAAATTAGGCTGGTAATTTATGCAATTATTGGAATTATACATTACTTAATGTATAATTGCTACTCTTTTGTTAAAACTAGGGTTCAATTAATGAGGTAACTATTTTTATGCGTTTGAAAAAATAAATTTAATTCCAGATATACGATTTCACCTCGGATTTTTCTCTGATTTAAGTAAAAACTTTTTCATTTGAGTATTATATTTGCTCCGTAAATCACCTGTATATATTTCAGCCAAATATTTGTGTTTGCTGTGCAAAAGGTGTTAAGACCAAAATGGGCTAAAATGAGTTATCAAACCAGGCATGTTTAACAAAGTAAGGGCTACTATAGGGTACAGAAAGCTAAGTCCAATTCCACTCCTAAATATTTTTGTTCATGAGGGAAAATTCGGGGTAATACTCTTAATACTCTTTACTCAAATAAAAATAAAATTGGAAAAATTTACTTTAAAAAATTAAAAATTAAACTTAAAAAAACTGACTTCGCAAAAGCCGTCTTTTTTTTCAATCCCGTTGTTTTCAAAACTATGATTTTGGACTTAGAAAAAACAGATATATTCAATCCTCTAATGTCAGTAAAATTTTAAAAGTATAACCTTGTCCCTTACAATCATTATTAAAGACTCCGAAACAGATTTATATCTGTACTAAAAAGGAATTTCAAAAGACTCATTAACACGGGCTTTGGCAAATACATTTTAAATTTAGCGATTATAAACTAGGGCACTCGTACTTGCATATAATGGAAATTCTTAGGATGATAGTTAAGGAATTTCATACTCAAAATAATGTGCATTACAAAAATGTATACAAAGTAAGGTGGTGCATTTATCAGGCAATTAACAAAGGCATTTAAGAACTGATATTTCACATTTTTATGCACATTGTAAAGACTTATTGATTAATTTAACAGTTTGTTAAGCTTTACTTTTCTATGATGCTAAAATTGAGAGTATTTTCGATACAATGCAGACATGTTTCTGAAATAAGCTCATTTATTACTGGGACTATAAATCTGTGAGTATACTTCTGATGTTAAGGAATTCTGAATTGATAACTGACTGATTCATGGGGCTTTCTTTGAACAATCTAAAAATGAATCTATGACGTAAAAATGAACCTATTGTCGTAAATACCAAATGATGTTATTACTGGTACTCTTGGAAAATCTTAGCTCTGTCACTTAACTCGGAAAATTTTAGCTCTTTCAAAATATATATTATGGAATCAGAGCCCGATTTGAAAAATTCTTGGTTATAGGCACAACTCGGGATGGGGGCCCCCTAACACTGATGTGGGCGTTAAATTTCCAAAATTGACACAGAAAAGGAATAATCATGAATCATTGTGAAAGTACCATTTTACCAAGAATTGGCTATTTGAAGCGTAGAAACCTATCAAATAACAAAAAGCAATACAACATATTAACTTCCTCATTAAAACACTAATACAATGCAACTAGAAAAACTTATCAATCCCTTATATACACTATAACATTCATATGACGAACCAATCAATCAAATTTGAAAGGATATATTTAAAAAATTGCTATTAAAAAAGGTAAAATAAAAAAATAAAAATTTGACTTGGGGATTTTTTTTTTCTTTTAAAATAAAATTTTTTTGTGGCCCCCAACATTCAGGGGCCCCTAGGCCCGGGCCTAATGGAAAATCAGGGTCTGTTTGGAATTACATTTAAATTGATAGCTTATACAAACCGTCTAAACCATTATTGAATGATTTTAAAATGTTTCTTCCCCACAAACTCCTATATGTATAGCACCGCATATACAAAGAATATGAAAATATATTATTTTCCGCTAAAATTTAATATTATTTACTGAGAACTGAAAATTTAGAAATTTTATTATGTTATGAAAAATAACCTTTTCTAAATAATTTTTCATGTTGAGTAAAACCTTATGTTTAAAATTATCAAATTTTCTATTCAAAGCCATAAACATTCAAAATATAGATAAATGAAACGCTTTAATTATATATCAGATAAAAAATAAATATTTTAAACTACAGTTATTAGTTTTTTCTATATATCTGATACCTTTATCAATCATATGCTATCGCATGTTATATTTTTCGTTACTTTTGTTTCTCGGGAATGCCAAATCCTTAATTGTTACGAAAGAGTCATGAAAATTTTTCATAAATTCGGATCCAATGACGATCAATTAATTATAAAATATAATTATACCAAAATAAATAACTTTAGTTATGATAATAGTAATGTGTTTTTTGAATTGTTAGATAACATATTATCTGCTTTATATTAATATGAGAAGTTTAAAAAAAAGTAAATATTAATCAATTATTAGACATATGAATAATTTGTCTGGATGCAATTATTTATGATAATTTCTTCCGAAAACCCAATATCTAAATTACTGTAAAAGAAAATTATGTAGCTATAATCTATTCGAAATAAACTATTTATGTTTTTTTAGTGCATGGAGTTTGTTTTTCGGATCAATTTGTTAGGAATTTAGTTCTTAACAATAAAAAGGTAGACATTGAGTTTCCACAATATTCAGAGACATTGCACAGTTACTTATAGAGTAACAAAATTTGACTTTGTCTCGAAAATTAGTCTTTTTTAAAATTTTCTATCTTTCAGCCGACGTTTTTAGAATTTAATCCAAGTAATAGATCAGAGACTTGGGAAGCAATTAGTTGTTGTTTCCTAATGCAGGGCACTTGTCAGTTAAGACATTCACCCTTTAATCTCAAGAATCGTTGGTTGCTTACAATGGGGGCACCGTAAGCCAACTCCCTCCAACTTGTGCTACCTCAATTTTGACACACTACCTACAGGGAGGACAAATGGGGGGAGCTCGTACCTTCTCCCATTCTCTCTGACATCATAAAAGGACTTTAGAGATTTAACGTGCTCATATCTGGCTTAGACATGAAGGTATTTAATGGCTTTCATCGAGATTCAAACTGAACACTTCCACTTCCATGCTGAACGCTCGGGTCCTTGGGAAGAAATGTGTGACCGTAGTGCTCTGAATGAATCAACCAAACAATAATTGAGTACAGACCTTACCATTGTCAGTTAGTAGATCCTTAAATAACTACACACTTTTGGCAAATTTCACTGATTTATAAACGAAATAAGTTGATTACTTTTATCGTTAGATTACTTTTATCGTTACACAATTTTATAAACATCCTAATTTTATAAGCTTAAGTTTGATATTTTACTATAATGTTCAATCTTTTCTTTATGCTAGTTAAATATATCTTGCTCAATATATGACTCTACATTATAAGTTTTAATGCACACTTTACTGTGGAAACAGAATTTTTATCTTAAAAATGCCTTCACAAGATATACAATTTTTGCCTTTTGAAGACATTTTCGAGAGACAATATTTGGAAAATATTCTTTTTTTAATTTTGAGGAACCGTCAAAAGCAACCATCAGTTTAAACATATAAGTATTTAAAAATTGCAATTTTTTTAGGCTATTTACCACGTCTTCCTATAAATACTGATACAATTTTTGGAATGATTTACAAAAGTACGTTGAAAGATATTTTAGTGATCATATGATGTAACATATGTGTTAACTGTTTCCTTTAACCTTACGGTAATGAATATACTAAATAATGAACTCACCATTAACTAGATCCGACGAGGTTTTCTACACTAAACTATTTATTACAACACAATTAGACTGCATAAATACCGTACTCAATTGCTAGCAGGTAACGGGGAATTCTTTATCGCGTGTGTTAATCCCGGTAGTTATATTACGGAAACCATAACAGAATTCAGCCACGCCACTGCTTGTACATAAGCCACACTAACCTTTCTGTTTTCCCTTTATCACCAGGTTACTGGAACGATAGCTACCTTCAAAATGCCTTCGGTGAACTTGATAATGTCCGGCTACTGTACGGCAAAGCAATCTTCACTCCAATTGTTTTTCGTTCACCGTTCACCTCCGTCCGACCTCGCCTCGTAGTGTTTTTTCTCTCACTGTCTAGCATGTACGCTACCCACGGGGATTCCCGTCTAGAAGAAAAGCGCCGCTCAATTGCATAAGGCGCTTCTTCTTCTTCAAACGGCTATTTATTTAAACCAGGGGGGTTAATTTTGATTCACTACTTCACATATGTAATACCTGCAAACATATAACACCAATCATTTTTCAAGGCGGATGCCATTATCCTTCCCACAGTACTTTCGTCTTTAAGGCCATTCATCAATAGAATTACGCAGCATCCCTCATGATGATCCCTTATGATCTCAGGGGCTCTCCCCGGATCTCAACCCCTGGGAATAAAATCTTTAGATGTGACTGAGGGCATGGCCTGCCGTCATTCTAAATATGTCATAACCGTCATTCTAAATGCCATAACCGTCATTCTAAAATTTGATGCTTGTTACGAGCAGATGCATTTAATCCAATTGCGATGTAATTCAGTGATGAATGACCTCAAATACAAAAGGACTGTGTGAAGGCTAATGGTAGTCATTTTTAAAAATGACTGTTGCTTTATGTTCACAGGAATTGCATTTATGTTATATCATATCATTATTCAAATATCTTTCAAAATACTTTTGTAATTCAATCCGAAAATTGTAACAGTATTTATCGGAGGACAATTTATAAATTGTTAATAGTTTAAATTTAAAATAATGCTATTTAATATTAGGCATATAAATTCAAACTTTTCTTTCAATACAGCACGATCGCATGGATTTATGTCTTTATCATAATAATTGATAAAGACATAAATCCATGGCTACCGCAATATTCGACTATGAGATAACTAAATAGTTGTACTTACAAAGATTATTTTGTATATAGATATATGTATAGACTAGCTGAATACCTATTCTTCACTACGTAGTACATTCAAATTAAATACAACGGTCAATGCATGCAATTAATGCCCCCCCCCCCAAAAAAAAAATACATTTATAATAAACACAATGGTAAAAACATCCAATTAATACCAAAGAAATATATTTATAAAAAAAATCGTAACGGATATTTTTATAGACAAAATAATGTAGAAGAAAATATTCAAATTAAATGTAATAGAAAATACTAAAGAATGTAGTACAGTTAATATAGTACAGTTTGATGAACATTTCTTTTAATGTATTTTAATATTTTTTTTGATAATTTCCAATCGGATCCTGCATTACAGAGAAAAAAAAAATTTTTTTTTCTATTTCGTTGTTATGCAGGTGATACAAAATCAGTTTGAAGTATCACAAAAAGAAAAGAAACCACGTGATCAGCATTTAATAAATTAAATTCTAAAAATTCACCAAAAATCAGAAAATGGATGTAAAGATTCGAAAAAGATTTAATTTTAAAGGAATTTTTATGATCTTTCTCGTGATATAAATTTTATAACCCTCAAATTATTGATTTAAATGAAAACTTTTAAAAAGTTACAAAACCAGCTTAAAAATTTAATTTAAAAAAATCTAAGAAGAATTTTTCAAAAATCTTTCTTAGCGCACCCCAACACTATAAGAAGAATCGCCATGCAAAATTTCAGCCCTTTAGGTCCAGCGGTTTGGTCTGTGCGTTATCTGTCAGTCAGTCCATCAGTCAGTGAGTTACGGAACTGTTTTAGATAGGTTTCATGTTATATAATAAGATAAGCAAATGCTCATAAGACGTTAAATAAGGAAAAAAACTCTGTTTGAGACTTTAACTACGCACAGGGTGTTATTGCATTCCTTATTTGTCCTTCCTGTGTTTAACGAGCGCTATATAAAAAAACCAAGAAACTATTAGTGTTATGAATTAATATGAATAATTAGTAAATTTATCCTTGTGAAATTAGAAGATATTTTGAAAGTTTCTGAAAGAATTCTCACTCTCATGTTGAAAACAAAATAATTAGCTCATATCAGTAACGTTTTTTGTCCTATTTCATTTTTATATAGCTTTTAATTTAATTGCTAATTAATTCGTTCAAATGCGCAACCATAGAATTGATAGAAAAAGGATTTATCTGCTATATCGGCCAGGGGTGCGGTATCTACTACCAGTATTTATTCTAGTATTATTCTAGTATGATTCAGAACATTTTGATTATTTCATTCACCCGAGTATTGTCTACCAATCAAAACTCATTATAATGTTCCTCGCTGAGTTGATAAATTATTCACAAAATCAGTCACATTATTGAAAAACCGGCATATAATTTTTGATTTTAAATGAAACGCTCTGAATCTATGAAAGGTTTTTATTTTACACTGAATACTTCATATGGGGAGAAAATCGGGCATTTTAGAAAAATTTCTTTTAGAACATATTTCAGATTGGGTTTTGTACATTTATAAAACGTAATATTATATATAGTTACTATAAATCGTAAAAGGTGCTTACTTATTTAATAAAACTCATTTGGTTCTTCCTTGGCAAAAGTATATCGTAAAAATAAATGATGTTGTTTTGCCTTGCACCTTTTTGAAAAAATTTTAAAAACATGAAGATTCCATTCTTTACAAATCCCTCAAAGACATTTGCTTGGGACTTCCATCCGTTTCTATTAACTTTGGACGTTTAGGATATACACCATAATTATTCTTATAATCTTGAAAAAGACATAAAAATAATTACTGAAAAAATTGGTCTAGCACAACATATTTATAAAAATACATTAAACGGGCAGTCATTAGTTTTACATATATAACTAGTTTTAATAAATGTATAGTAAAATAAATTGTTCCATAATATTAAATGTATTATATTTTGATAACTACCAGCAGAGTAAATGGTTATTTCCTGCCCTCCATAACTATATATGTAATTTGAAATAACCTGCAACCGCAAAATTTAAATATTGGACAACCCCCGACATGATTGATTACACTTGTATTTCCCTCGCTACCTGAAAACGATTTAAAGAATGACAGCGATAACATATCAGCTGAAAAATCAATCTGCAAACCACACCAAACATTTGTCTTTGATTCCAGTCAGATAGAGTGTTTCGTAAATTAATTTCCTTCATATTGAATGAAGAGTCAGGCCAAACGTGCTTACGTCATTTACAAAAAATAAATAAATAAATAAATAAAAATAAAAATAATCTCAAAATATAAATTTGTACTGTTTGAAAGATCCAGTAATGACGATTTGATTTCTTTTTGAGATATAAATATCTTCTAAGCACATGTATAAGGTATTTTCCATTATTTTTGGGACAGATAAAGCATAAAATATTAAAGAAACCTAAATATCTGGCAACTAAATAATTTTTAATCGTCCTCTTTTGTAGAATTTATAGAACGCAACGATCATTTTGCTAAAATTTAAAAGTTTCTTTTAAAAAAATAATACACTCAAATTCTATTCAAGTAATAAAAAACACACTTTTCAATGTATAAAATATTGAAACAAACTCCTGGTAAATATTTTTGTCACATTCTGAATAATTTTTGTTTAAAGATGCACATAAAAATAATTCAAGACCTCTGGATACAAACTAATTCCCCCCCCCCTTTTTTTCATGAAGTTACGGATTTAAGAGGAATTTGGATTTTCAGAAAGTTACTACAGAGATCAGATGTATAAGTTTTTTAACGTGTGACTGCTCAACAACATAGTAGATTTTTCAACGTTTTGGATACCAAAATTGGGCAGGTGGATTACTCAATCAGTATTTGGTAACTCTGGAATAATAATTAAACAGATTAGGTGCCACAGTTTTTACTTTTTACGTCATGTCGATACTCAATAATATTCTAAATTATGTAATATTTTGGATATTAAGTGTCTAGGTGAGTGATGGCATACCATTTTTGCTAGTTCCTCGGAGTTCTTTTCCATTTTTTAAAGATTTAACCAACTAATTTTTAAGAACCTGAATTTCTTTTACTATTTTCATTGTTGAGTCACGTTTAATAGTCAAGTAATGATATCAGTTAAAGGCGATGGGGGTTCTTGGTTCAGTCCACCCCTTGTCAGTTGTGTATTAGTTTTAAAATACAGATAAATAAAAATTGTGGTGAATTGGTAGTTACACAGACACTCGATGGAATTAGGTTTTTATAAATGAAGTTTCTGCATCTTTCTGTCCTATTCATGAGGCGGAGAATCAGAGGTTTCATTAGTAATGATTCTGACATTGTTCTATGCAGTAATGATCAACATGCCTGTCTAGAAAGGAAAAGATGACAGGTTTGATTACCTGGTGAGCCAACTTGTTTTTCACGAGCATAAAAAAATGCCAGGGATTGTGCATCTTTTGTAGTCGGTTTTTAGAGGCTTTATGGTGAAATATTTTGCACATCTATGCTAGAATATTAAGTTGTTCTTTCTGTACCTTCCAGTTATTTTCATGGCAAAATAAAATAGAAAATGAAAAGAAATATCGATTCGTTATTTTCATAGGCTAGTGACACATATTCTACGCCTTAAGCCTATACTAACACTCTTGGATTCGCTCACTTCAATGTTAACCTAAGGAGAAAATGTGTCCAAGGATTGCCGGCTTGGATTTAAAGATGTTTTTTTTTAAATTGTACTCACTCCATAAAAGACAAAAGAAAATTTACACCTTGCTACATTTTTCGTTTAAAATAAATGCAAATAATGTTTTTTAATTTAAATTATTCGAGGAAAAAATCTGGTATAATGTGTTTTAAAAGCTCCTAAATTCCTTTGGTGGACAAAATTTATAAAATGAATCCTATTCCTGCAAGATGGGGAAAAGGTCAGGCTATCTGGAAATACCATTATTATTTGATTATCAGCATTTATGTTGCTGTAAATAGTAGAGAATTTTTTTTCCTTAGCTTAACATTGAGGTTCACTAAATCAATAGGGTTAGTACACAGCAGCCTTAAGCGTATCATCCCATACTCAAAGATATTTTTAATTTCCAAAAAATCCATTCTTCAAAACCTCTGTTGATTTGCTCTTTCTGGGACCATTACAGAGTTTATATTTAATCATTCTGATGAATCACCTGGATCTGGAATTAACAAATTTCTAAAATCACAAAATATAAGGTTATATTTAGAGTAGTTCGAAATCATCGACAAAACTAGGAGCCGACAATAGGCTCAGACATAGACTAAAAGGGTGGAAGTCTTTTATGGAACTGTTCACGACCACATCTTTTCCTCATCACTTTTTTTAATTGTTTTTCAACCTCGTACAGTCTTCAGCCACGTATCGGCTTTCTTACGCTACGCTCACATAACAGTCCTTTAGTCAAGGGAAATGAATCTGCGTATCGCGATCGATATTATGTGATAAATCTGGGAAGTTCCTAAAAATAATTTGGCTTTAATTCTTAAAAATTAATTTCCTGGAAGGTTTGAAAAATTCTACACCAAATTATGTGGACAAACAAGGTCTAATCCTTTTAAAGGCTTGAAATTTTAATGTATCCTGAATAGCAAAAACTCTCGATTTTTCTTCCTTCCTTCCTTTGAATTGGAAAATTGATTAAATAAAGTTGGAATCAAACTTCCTTTTACACAATAACAGTTTTCTTAAATTTGTTCATTAAAAGTAAATGTTTTGAAATTAATTGTATTTTTATAATTTTGCATTATTTATTACACCGCATTTTATTTTTTGCGTAATTTAAAATTATAGTCTTTATTTAAAAAGCATTTTACCCTCAAAAATAAATTCAAACCATTCCATTAATGTAATAATTATAATTTATTCCCTATACATTTTGTTATACATGTGGTCAACTAAAATTTAAAAGTATAGGGTTTGGAAATTTAGTTTATAGGATTGTCGTAAAACCAATCAAGTTCTTTAAAGTAATCTGGTAAATTTTTTCCTGCGTGCCGTGTGAAATATTTGTTATAGAGGCTCAGTAAACTAGTTAGACGATTTCCTTTTTGAATGATTGCTTTTTAGTTTGCCCATTGAAATCTAATAACAATTTATTGAATAAAACTAGCTAATTTTTTTAGTTTAATATCATAAATCTTTAACAATATTTTTAGTCTTCTCTTCAGCTTCCCTTAATTTATCAGTTAAAATATTAAGGTCTTATATATTTTGAATTTTTTCCCTTGTTATGTAATTAGTTAATAAGTTAAAATACCTGGTCGAATACTTTAATATCTTGCATAGTCAAAGAGATCAGGTATATTTTCTCAGTTGATTTATTGTAAAAAATATATAGCAGAGAATTAGGCTTTTGGGTATGCAAAATAATTAAAATAAATAAGATTAAACTGCCCCCGGGAAAGCCCCTAAATTCCCTCGATCCATTACATAAATATTTGAATACACTGCGGAACTTTATCATTTTCTCCAGGATTTCCCTAAAGTATCAAAGAATGAACGTGTTACGAAACTTATGAACGCATAAACCTGTTCATGGATTTTAAACATGTTTAAGGGGGGCCCGAGACACATTTTTAAAATTTTCTTATTCATTGAGTTAGAATTTTGAAACTTTTTGTGATGGGTAATCATATGATTTGTAAATAAAATCACATCTCAAAACTTCTCATAAAGTTCTTTTTAAAAATTTAAAATTTAAATTTTTTTAAAAGAGATAATTTAAAATCGTGATTAAATATTATTTGCTGCATTACAAAATTTTTCATTTGATTTAGCACAAATATATAAGTTTTAATTTTGATTCAGTATTCTTTTAAATATTAGTTTATAAAAAAATTAAAATATTTAAAGTAAAAAAAAAGATGTAACTTATTTTTAAAAAATCATAGTTTCAAAAGTAAATTTTTTTCAAATTTTGTGAATCAAAATTAAAGTAAAATAATTGAAAAAGACATGTTCAAAGTTTGAACCATTTATCTTTAACGGTTCTTAACTTATAACAATTTAAAGACGAGAAATGGGGAACAAAACCCATCATGCAGAAAAACGCACTTACAGGTTTAAAGAAAGATTGCCTGCTAAAAGAATGTTGCATAACAAAAAAAAATAATACATCCTGTTCAAATTAAGATAGAAACATGATTTAAACATCATTTTACCGGAAAGAAATAGAACATTTTTTAAAGCAATAAAATGCTTTTCGAAAATTTGAAGATCTTTGTGTCCCGAACCCTTTTAATGGATAGATTAGACAATAGAGCGCAGACTGTTTTCGACCGTGACTCACTATCTTTAAATGAAAAGTCCCTCGACCCCTAATGAATATTTTTTGGTTGTAACTTTTTTTCTTTAATTAGGAAAATGTTCAAAAAACGTAGACAAAAAATAAGTAAATTTTGACAAATTATTATTAAAAATAAATGAACTGTAGACTATGGGTATATATTAACTATGCATAATAACAAAAAATGTATACACTTGCTATTAAAATGTTATTCAAATCTCATGTGACCAAAACTTCATATTGAAACATGAAATAAACGTAGACAAAAAATAAGTAAATTTTGACAAATTATTATTAAAAATAAATTAACTGTAGACTATGGGTATATATTAACTATGCATAATAACAAAAAATGTATACACTTGCTATTAAAATGTTATTCAAATCTCATGTGACCAAAACTTCATATTGAAACATAAAATAAACGTAGACAAAAAATAAGTAAATTTTGACAAATTATTATTAAAAATAAATGAACTGTAGACTATGGGTATATATTAACTATGCATAATAACAAAAAATGTATACACTTGCTATTAAAATGTTATTCAAATCTCATGTGACCAAAACTTGATATTGAAATATTAATATGTATTTGTTTTTCATTTAGGTAAAAATTAACAAACATTAAAATTTTAAAAAAAAGAGCACGCTTTCAAAATTAAGTGATACATATTAAAACATCGAAGTAAAAACTTCATTTACTTATACAAAATTAAAATAGCAAGAAATGAGTAAAAAGGGTGAGCTTTAGACCTCGTATAATATTTGTTCAATATTTGAGAGAGCTACACTCGTATCATATTCCTAGTACAGTCGTAATCGTTGTATGACTTTTACAACAACTCATTTTGAAAAACCACTCTCACGCAGACAGGTAGAAGCGGATAGAAGTAATGTAAGTATATCCTTGCAAGACTGTTTGACACATTGCATAACAATGTCATATAATATTTTTAACATACAGGTAGACAAAAAAAAAACGACACACCAACAAGGAGTTATCCGAATGGGACTAAAATCGGTAGATGTGATGTACATGTACAGAAAAACAAATTATTACGATTTGAGAAAATTTGGATGATTTATTCAAGAGAAAAAGCTTCACAAATTGAAAAAGTTTTGGTCTGAAAATTTTTGAAAATTTTGAAAATTTTGAAAATTTTTTCAGTCCACCTCTGGCCCTTATGCAGGCAGTTATTGGGCTTGGCATTCATTGATAGAGGTGGTGGGTGTCCTACTGCGGGATAACGTTCCAAATTCTGTCCCATTGGCGTGTTAAATCATCAAAATCCCGAGCTGGTTGGGGGATCCTGCCCATAATGCTACAGACCCTGCCCAAACGCGTATAATGGGGAAGAGATCCGGCGACCTTGCTGGTCAAGGTAGCGCTGAGCAAGCACGAAGACAAGCAGTAGAAACTATCGCCGTGTGCGGGCGGGCATTATCTTGCTGAAATGTAAGCCCAGGATGGCGTGATGTGAAGGGCAACGCAACGGAGCGTAGAATATCGTCGACGTACCGCTGTGCTGTAACGGTGCCGCGGATGACAACCAAAGGGGTCCTGCTATGAAATAAAATGGAACCCCCGACTATTACTCCTGGTTGTCGGCCCGTATGGTGGAAGACAATCAGGTTGGTATCCCACCGCTGTCCGGGCCGTCTCCAGACACGTATTCGCTGGTCATCGGGGCTCAGTTCGAAGCGGAACTCATCACTGGAAACAATTCTACTGCAGTCAGTGACATTCCAGGTCGAATGTGCCCGACACCACTGAAAAAGCCAAGAAACTGTAGGATAGTGATTCCTTTTAGCGAAAAAATTATCTTCCAAAGCCTAAACTCAGTTCATTGAAAATCAACATCCTTTGATGGTAAATTCTTAGATACACATCGTCCTCAGCCGAAGCTTATTCGTTGAAAATACGATTACCGATCGTCCCGACAGCCACCCACTCAGTCGGAACACACAGGCAAAAGAGGTGGATATTACAAAACGCCCCCCAGCCGAAACCCCTCAGGTCAAATAAAAACAAAATCAAATTAATCAAATCCTTTGATGGTGAACGTAATCAATTGAATGCCCGTCCAACCGTTAAGGTATACGGGAAAACTGTTAACTAAACGTCCCGAGCGCAATCCTGCTCAACTGGGACACACTGGCTCAAGGACACCGGGGCCTTCAACCCCAGCCCCTGAACCGAAGCCCGTCTAATAATTCATTGACAAAATTGTTTTTAAAATTTAGCAGTTATTGGCAACCATCATTCCTATGTTCACTTTTCCCTTTTTTCTTTCTTTCTTTTCCTTCTTCTTCCTATTATTTTTTGCTTACTTTTACAGATCGCATTATAATGCTTACAATATCATTACACAATTATTACTATTTCACATTATTATTTTTTCATAATTACATCAAATTTATATACATACATATCAACATGACAATACAATTTAACCTAACAATTACGTAAATGCACCCACATAAAAACAATTTTCTTTAATACATTCACATACGTACAATAATACAAATTTCAATTGATACAAACTTATATATTCAATCTTGACTTTCTATTAAAACATAACAAAACAATTTAACCTAATTATTTACACAATTATGCATTTGTTTACACTATTGCCTATACACTAACTTTTGTGTAATTTCTAAAACATTCCCAAATGTATAAAAATTTTTGCAGCTACAGTGATTAAATAAAACTTTACCAATACAATATATTGATTTTTTTTTACAAACTTATATTATTAACCATTCTACTTCTTACATACATTTATTTACTTGCAATACTGTGTAACCTGAACAAAAAACTTGCACGTTATCTGCAAGCATCCTTTGATGGTAAATGAAAATCGTGGTTACTTTGTACGTATACTACTCAAAGTCTAAAACTTCAGTTTATGTTTCATCGGTCTGTGCTGTCATTTTTGGCATTATTATTCTAGTTTATCTAGCAGAATAAACGAGTTCTATTATGCAATAGTAAATAAATGTACTAATACACAAATTATACTCAACACATCATTGGCAAATGTTGAAAATCCTAATATTAATAATAGAGAAACACACTTTAAAACTTTCTATTTCTATATTTTCTATATTTATTTTTATATAGATCTGAATCAACAAGGTATGTGCATTATTTATTCCATTTTTGATTGAAGGATGAATGCTTCTTAATGTTCTGCATTTATTACAAATTTTATTTTTTTAAACTGAACATTTAGTCGAAGTTAAATTATAGAAAGTGCATTTTAGAATTTTTCTTTATGTTTTAAAAGGCCTTTTTAATGAAAATATGCAGGGTTGGAAAGTGGGTGGAGGCGCAGGATGTGTGGAGACCATTACAGGGTGTCGTGACTCGAAAATTGTTGGAAAACACTGGTCTAATTACTTACAGTGTGGGTATAATTTTATAAAGAAATTGTTTTGCCTCTAATATTTTTGTGTACATAGTCTTCTTATAATGAACTTCCTCATAACAAAATCATCTAATTAACGGAATTTCTTTTCGAACGTCGACTTTAATCAACATTTACATACAAATTAATCCACATATTATGAAAAACAACTTATATTTAACAAAAACATTTTCCGATAGATAATTTCAATTTTTTTAGTAACCTGTTTTGGGCAAATATTTTTGCTTCACAGTTTTTTAGCACGTTGATTGGTCTTGTGTTTTATTGAATATGTGGGAAGGGGTATAATTATTAATAAAACTTCACGAGCATGAAAATAATCAAATGAAACGTTTTCGTGATGTGCTTTAATGAAGTTTTTTCAATATAAAAGCATTAGATATGATTCAAGAAAGACAGTATTAAAAAATGTAACAGGTAATGAGCTCTGGTCTTCAAAAAATTGCGAACATTTTTACAAACGAAACTTTATGATTTTGTTCGTCATTGAATTAGGGACTTTTACAGCTAAGGATTATATATATAGAATGGAAAACATTAATCTGTATAATTTATGGCTTTGAAATTTTAGAAACTTTCTTCGTTATTGCAAGTTTTTTCTTTGTCTCTTTATGTTAATTTATAAATAATGCATATATAGCTTTTCATTAGATTTTTTCTTGCTTAAGTATTTGTTATTTTATAATTTTGTCTCGATAGTTTTATATTATTCTACTCCTGTAAGCTAACTTCCATAATTGATGCACCATTAAACTAACAATTGTAATTTTAAATACTTTTTAAATTTTAAAAATTTTATTGGTTCATTTTTAAGGCTAAAAGGAATTTTCTTTTATGGATTTTTTAAAGACATTTCTTCAGTGAAATGAGCGGGACATCATACATCCTGTGTGAAATTATTGTACAGGGGACCTCACTCGGGACTACCCCGCAAAAGAGCTGTAATTTTGAAATGGAAAAATATGCTGATGCACACAATTAACAATAATCAATCACTCATAAGATATTTTTTCAATAGTTGCCCGCTTTCAGTTAGGGCCTGTTCGCATAGCGTCCGTCAACGTCACTCGTATTGAAATATATTTAACCAATTACAAACCTCCAAATGATTTGCCCCGAAATTGTGAAAGTCTGTGATTGGTTTAAACGATGTCAATACGAATAACGCTGACGCTGATGGTTTCTATGTGAACAGGCCCTTACGCATTAAATAGGTGCGGCATTTAGGGCAATGAGCATGCAGACTATCTTGTAAAAAGGGTGCTCGAGTGCTTCAGAGACTCATTAGTACAGTTACTTTCCATGCTTCAAAGTTACTTACCAACATGATTTTAGGAATACCTTTAACCTCTTAACGATCGCATAATTGCCAAGAAAACAGTAAAAAAAGTGCCGATTTTTTTCCGGGGGATTCCATTCATTTCTTGATCTGCCCATCTAGTTTTAAAAAAAAACCATCCCTAATTACATTATAAATAGTCTGGTGCTGCCATCTGGTATCTAAAACAAGAAATAAAAAATTTTCAGGGTTTTCATGGGTTGTTTTAAATATTTTTGGTGCGTTACTATTGAACACTCCAGCCCGGAAATATCAAGGGCACTAGAAATAGAGGGTGAAACCTCAACCCGAAATTTTAACGGGAGCGGGGACGAAAGGGTTAAAAAATAGTCGTTACACTCGTCCAAAAATAAAGGAAGGACTATTCTTAAGGCTGCTGTGGACTAATCCTATTGGATTCGCTCACCTCAATGTTAACCTATGGAAAAAATGTGTCTAAGGATTGCTGACTTGGAGTGAAAGATTTTTTTAAAATTTCACCCCGTTAGGGAAAAAGAAATTTTACACCTTGGGCGATTTTTTTTAAATCCAAATAATATTTTAAAATTTAAATTATTTGGGGGGAAAATCTGGTATAACGTGTTTTAAACGCTCCTAAATTCCTTTGGTTGACGAAATTCGTAAAATGAATCCTGTTGCAAGGTGCAGAAAAGTTCAGACTATCTGAAAATATCATTTTTAATGGATTATTAACATTTATGTAGCTGTAAATAGTAGACAAATGTTATCCATAGGTTAACATTGAGGTGAGAGAATCCAATAGCGTTAGTACACAGCAACCTTAAAGCGAAGACTTCCATCGTTCCTGATGTCTCAAGAAAAGCTACTGTAGCAAGCTTAAGGTTGATGAATAAGCATCATTGTTTGTGATCTCACCCCTTCTGCATTGGAATCCCTGATTTTATTTAATTCACATTAATGATATAGTTAATGGATTTTTATATATTTTTATAAACTCTTTTGGTTGTTACTCGATCAATTAATATTTTTATGAACATAATGTTCAAAGTTCGAATAAACTTTTTTTAAATCTGTTTCGAAGGTTTTGTCTTGTTAGAAAAAGTATATTATCCTTCAGATATGGTTATTATTAAAATTTTAAATTCAATCCAAACAATGCTATTTTTCAGATGCTATAATGCCAAAAAACAGAAAAAGGAACATTTTAATTAAAAATTACGCCCACTCACTTAATTTTTTAATTTCTATTCAGGTGTTTAGTCTTTCATTTCAGAGTAATTGAAATAGTTGTATTGTATCATGTTTAAAATTGTTGTGTAAAAATAGAAGCAATTATTGGCTCCGTCAGTGCTATAAAATAAATTTTGGAATTCAATCCAGACAATAATGGGTAATTGAAAGTCATTCATTTGTAGTTTAAATGGAGTAGTTCGAAGAAGTAAATTAAGAACAGCCTTACGAAAAGAAAGACTTCTATCAGCAGTGGCCAAATAGTTTTACTATCACAGGGTGATTAAATGTTTTCTAAACCCTACTTAAGTTTTACGACGATTCTACTCCTCCTTTTTGGGGTAACTGGTTTTGATCTTGTAACTCAGGTAAGTTAAAAATTATTAAATGAAATTTAATTAAAACAAAATCACAGTTTAGTTATGCATAGACTTATGAAGATAATTTATTAAACGTAATTTTTGAGTTTATTCATGTTACGGCGACATTATTCATCCTTTGCATTGTGTTCAGCGGGAAAAACAACATGCTCTTCAAAGGACTACGGAGCAACAAAACACTTCGTTGAAGTCGTTTTCAAGAAAACTTTATTTCACATACTGATACATCGCACAGACATCCTTATCCTGTGAAAGGTGGGCAAACAATTCCCCGCAAATTCGGCAGTGGTCAGCGGTTACAAAGCAAGGGTTGCCAGAAAAAGTGTTTCTACAGTAAAACGTTAACAAAAATAAAGCTTGCCAAAAATTGGAGACCAACACCTCATATCCCTAATAATTCAAACATAAGGACCGGAAGTGTTAACCTCGCCAAGATAGCAGCAAGTCCCAGAAAGCCCCCCCCCCCTCGCAAATGGGGTCCGCCAAGAAAAATTAATGATGGCTAGGAACCCCTTCCACCCCCCCCCCAAGACAGCAGCAAATGTCCAAGACAGGCGATTGCCTCCTGGTCACCACACACTGCTACAAAGACTCACACTGTAGAAGTACTCCTGACACACGATCCGGGAATCGGGAGCTATGGGCGGGAAGAGGTACTGAAAAAACCTTTATATATATATATATATATATATATATATATATATATATATCAAGCAAAACAATATTACGAAATAATTTCAAATGTTTCCCTAACTAACCGTTATACCAATATAATTCAGTAATAGAAGAATAATAAAATATAAAACCATGTCAGTAAGCTTACATCAGGCCCGAGAAAAATTTTACATAAGCTTTTAATAAGACTTAAGCAATTGATTTCACGAAGTCGCAAATATAAAAACAGCTAGATCTGTAACAGCAGCTATAGCTACAGCTATAAATTCTACCATTCGTCAAAAATAACTTGCATTCTAACCGGACAATAAGTACTGTCATTTAATATAATACATGCACTTAGTGCCTCAAAGAATTAGCATTAATTTGATGTTCTCTAATAAAGTAATAAAGAAAAAGAACAACCATTATGTTTATTTGCTCTGACGTCATTCTGAAAGGCCAATTAGACTGTCGGGTTTTTTATACCAAAAGCAAATTCTGATCTTCCATCTCATTTACTATCTACAATTTTGTGAAAAATATTTATACGGGTTGTTTAATTACCGTTCTGTTCATACCTAATATTCATTTAGCATATTTTAAAGCAATGCTAAAAAATATGGATTTTTCTTCATCATTCAACCCTAAAGAAATCAGGGAAACAAAGATTTATTTTGTTGATGAAAGAATTTTGCAAAATATTTCCCAAAGAAAATCTTTCACTGTTTTATTTCGGATAGAGTTTTTCCTCTAGATAATTTCCTTTACAACATTTCTTGTTTTATTTTAATTTTTAAGTTTACTAAATATCACGAAAATATATATAACTAAATCTTAAATAATGTCATTAACGAGAATAGAAGAGTTTCTACAAATTTTCATCAAACTCCCAAGAAATAGACCTTCGGTAACAATTATTTTAAATTAATTGAAATGTTTTGAAAGGAGATGGGTAAGTCTCTATTCAGTTTGATAACTGTAAACCTTTCTGAGCGGGCATAAAAGAAGACAGTTCGGCATGATGATCTTTCCAGTTGCTCATCATTCATGAAATGATCTACTCAATGTCGATTTCAAGAAAACATACAAATTCGGGGTGCGAAAGAGATTTTTAATATTCGGAACAGAGGTTGTTTACAACGCGAATAACTGTAAATACGTTTTCTACTGGATATGGTCAGGTGTGTACAAATGTTACATTTTTTTCAAATTTTAATAAATCGCTATATAATTTGCTGGCTTATACCTCAAGGCTTGACTGCACTATACACTACTGTTGGCATCACACCTCTTGGCAGTGGAAAGTATTCTTTTAGACAGGTTTAGACATTTTTAAAGCTTAACAGCATGGTGTAAACAAATTCATATTCTCTGTAAACAAACTACAATTCCTTTTTATCTAATGATAAATAAATTACTTCGTAAATGTTTTCAATAGAATCCTGGAATCGTACTGTTTTGGTAAGGAAATAAGAAATATTTTACAACCTACAACATCATTACATAAGGCTTACTGTTGTAACAAACGCAGATTGCAGGAGAAGGGGGATCTTAATTTTATGAAAGCTTAATTTCTATTAAAGGCTTATTTGTTATTAAAAGATTATTTTTATTTAAAAATTTTACTTTTAAAAAATATCTTAGTTTTATTAAGAACATAATTTTATTTAAAAAAAAGCTTAATTTTTTACAAGCTTAATTTTTATCTAAGCTTAACTTTATCTTAGAAAAAAGCTTAATTTCATCATAGCTTAATACTTAGTAAAAACTTGATCTTTCATTTAAAAACTCTTAATTTTATAAAAAGCTTGATATTTTTTCTCTGGGTTGAGATTATTATATAATTTAATGAATTCGTTATGAAACGGCATGATAATGCGACAGATTTTTACGTGGAAAAATAAATGATGGGCAAATGTTTAGTGTATTTTTTTTTATTCCTTGAACATATGTTGTCAGGAAAATGCCCGCTTTTGCTTTTCGTCTATAGAACACATGCTATCCATCATCCCAGACATTTTCTTGTCTTTTATTATTTTTTAGCTTACTTACAAGTTATTAAATATATTCCTACACTGTTTATATATATATTTTTTTGTCGCTAATTAAAAGAAAACCTCATCGGACTGCAGCTCACACTTAATAAATAAATATACACTATCATATTGAGTTCTCTTTTTTCATATCGACATTAAATGAATTGTCATAAGGGCGTAGAGTTGTTGTCATCAATTCTTTTTATCCGAAATACATTAGAGTCAGAAACAATTAATGTTTTATATCATAGTGCTGGGATACGAAAGCAATGAATTAAAGGTTTACTATATTAATTTGAATACAATTAATCCAGGCTAATTTCTATATTACTCTGAAAGGTTTGTTTTAATAGTTTAATAGTATAGAGGTAACCACTGTATAACACGGTAATTAGGCTCCTAAAAAATGCCACGTTATGCAATTCGTTTTACACGAAATAAAGGATTATTACAAAAAAAAGAGGTAAGGTTATAAAAATTAACAGAGTTATGCAATTTTCTTTCCATAACTCCTAGAAATCAATTTATTAGAGCAGTCAATAATTGATCAAAATCATTATATTAATATTACATGAAGTTTTTTCGTCATCACTGCTAAATGAGGCCATTTTCTTGCTGGCAAAGTATCTCCTAAGCTATCTTGATTTCTATGTTTAACTTTTTCCTAACAATCTGCTATTTTTGTTTGTTTGCGCTTGCCTGAGAGACCTTTATCCCTTTCTTTCTATGGAGCTAAGCATTTCTGAAGTTTTCTCATAAATTTGGCACTTATTTAGAAGAACGATCTGCATTTAGGATATATACTCCAATTGTTCAACTAATTTTATTCCTCCTTGTAGGCTTATTATGGTAAAATTTTTAACTTCAGAGTTTCCATCTGTGCTATCGTCCTCTGTATTAATTTGGTCTATCTCAGATGCCATTTCCATCAAATAATCTCCATTATCCTCTCCTTCCACCAGTAATGTTTGAATATCTTTAGGATCCTCTGCATTAATTTGGTCAATCTCAAATGCCATTTCCACCAAATATTTTCTATCATCCTCTTTTTTCACCTGTAATTTTTTAATATCTTTAGAATCCTCTGTATTAATTTGGTCAATCTCAGATGCCATTTCCACGAAATATTCTGCATCATCCTCTCAATCCACCAGTAATGTTTGAATATCTTTCGGACCCTCTGTATTAATTTGGGCAATCTCAGATGCCATTTCCACCAAATATTCTCTATAATCCTGTTCTTCCACCTGTAATATTTTAATATCTTTAGAATCCTCTGTATTAATTTGGTCAATCTCAGATGCCATTTCCACGAAATATTCTCCATCATCCTCTCAATCCACCAGTAATGTTTGAATATCTTTCGGATCCTCTGCATTAATTTGGTCAATCTCAAATGCCATTTCCACCAAATATTCTCTATCATCCTGTTCTTCCACCTGTAATATTTTAATATCTTTAGAATCCTCTGTATTAATTTGGTCAATCTCAGATGCCATTTCCACCAAATATTCTCCATCATCCTCTCAATCCACCAGTAATGTTTGAATATCTTTCGGACCCTCTGTATTAATTTAGTCAATCTCAGATGTCATTTCCACCAAATATTTTCTATCATCCTCTTCTTACACCAGTAATTTTTTAATATCTTTAGAATCCAATATCTTTAGGATCCTCTGTATTAATCTGATAAATCTCAGATGCGATTTCACCAAATATTTCCTATCATCATCTTCTTCCACCTGTAATTTTTTAATATCCTTAGGATCCATATCATCAAAATCTTCCCCTCCTAGAATCTCAGCAAGACCTTCTTCTAACGCATCAATTCTGTTTCCTGCTAGTACAATTTGTCTTAGGTTTGAACTGTCTCTGGCCATATATTTTTGAAACGGGTATTTAATGTGGTGAATTTTATTTCATTAATGGTTGAAGATGATTATAATAATGTACTGCCCAAAATTGTAAAGATTTGTGGTGTTTTACGGGAATTTCCCCTATTGTTGAACAGTGTTGTAGGACAGCCGTGTCATATGGGGTTCTCTGTATTTCCACTTTTATTAATGGCATAATTTAAAAAACGTAATTAATTATTACGTATTCCAAGAAGAAACTAGTTTCATTCGAACAAAATATTTGATGCTATATATTTTTGCTAATTTTTTTATCTGTCAAATATACCTAACTTATTTTTTCTTTTCTTACCAAGACTTAGGGTAACGTAACCTTTTATCAACAATTAAATAATTTTTTATAAATAAAAAGTTCCTCTTTCGGCCGACTGTTAGCGGTAGGCATATACAGAGGCTGTTCACACATTTTTTAGACGATGTATATTGTATTCACATAACTAAATTACATAAAATTCTTGTGCTTTAAATGTTCTATTTGATATCCCTTATTCTGAACTATCTTTCGACACCGCAATTTCCAGGATAATAATGCCTTTTGAAGTGTCAGAAGAGGTATTCTATCCCATTCCTCCTAAACAGCTTTCCAGAGTCCTGTAAGGGTTTTGGGACGACGTTTGGATAATGCAGATTTTAAAAGTCCGAAAGCACAAAAATCCATAGGTGATACATCGGGAGATTTAGTAGGGATGTCAGTGAAGGGTATGGCCTTGATACCAGTTTTTTGTTCCATTTCTTTTAGGAAATTTACAGTGGATTTTGATGTGTGACTGCTAGCTTTGTCCTGATGGAGTCTCACGGATTGATGGCACTGTGGGTAAAGCGATGGTATTTCATTCAGAAAAATTGGCGATAAAATATGTTCCTGATAGTATTTGGAGTTAATCTTGTTATTTTTTTCCACTCTCTTTATTTTTAACTTGCCATTATACGAAAAACCAGCAACAGTCCTGAATCCCTTAGAAAAACTTTCTTTCGATTCTTTGAACCATGTACTTAAATTTTTTCACCCCTTTTATGATAATAAATGGCTCTTTTTTTCTTTCAATCATTTAAATACACCCGTAATTTATCTATTGTGACAATTGTTTTCCATTTTTCTTTCGATAAGTGTTTCTCATATAGAATTCTGCAGCGTGTCCTGCGTTCAGCGATATGATTTCGAAGAAGACGATGCACATTGCGTTTTTTTCGCTTTCTTAAGATTTAAATCAACGTTTATCATTTTGTTTACAGTGGACACCGAACATTTTAATGATTTTGCAACTGTCCTTTGACCAGGGGGATTTTCTTTTAACATTAAACAACGTACCTTTGCAATAGTCGAAGATGTCCGTTTTTTCCTTGGATACATGTTTGGAATTTTTGTCCCACTTGAGGCTCCAATTTGACGTTTTTTTCCTTTCTTGTTGACGATATTACCTATCGACGCTTTACATATCACAAAACCATGTCTCTCACGTCGTTTTTTGATAACGGAGTATGCATATTTCTCTTCGGAAAGAGCATAAATGTAGCCTTGAACCACTGCTTTGTTAAAAACGCCATTTTGAATAAAAACAAAACTTTCAAGCCGCAGACTATAATTGTGTCTTTTAAAAACATAGTACAATTGCAATTATTTGTTTTGCAGCAAACGAATTTTTATTACCGCTTACCAAAATCGTCTAAAAAATGTGCGAACAGCCTCTGTATTTAAAATTATCTCATCTTACAGATCTATGAATGTTACATCATCTTAACCAATGAATTATTTTTTTTTAATAAAAATTCCTTTTGCAGAATGTATCTCGTTATTGGATAGCATTATGTTCGATAGTTATTTTGTAAATGAACATTTCTAATGTGTGTACAAAATTCTTACAGATCTATGTGTGTTCCATCCTCATAATCAATTAACTAATTTTTTAATGAAAATTTCTTTTGAAGAATGCATCTCGTTATTGTATAGCATTGTGTTCGATAGTTATTTTATAAAAGAAAAATTCTAATCAGTGTATTAAATGCCTACAGATCTATGTGTGTTCCATCATCTTAACACCAATGAGTTAATTCTTGTATCCAAATTTCTTTTGCAGAATGTATCGCGTTATTGGATAACATTATGTTCCATAGTTCTTTTATAAAAGAACATTTCTAATGTGTGTATTAAATGCTTACAGATTTATGTGTGTTCAATCATTTTAACACCAATGAATTAATTTTTATTTGAAAATTTCTTTTGCAGAATATATCTCGTTATGGGATAGCATTATATTCGATACTTATTTTATAAAAAAAAAATTTCTAATGTGTGCTTTAAATGCTTACAGATCTATGTGTATTCCATAATCTTAACACCAATGAGTTAATTCTTGTACCAAAATTTCTTTTTAAGAATGTATCTCGTTATGGGATAGCATTATGTTCAATAGTTATTTTATAAAAGGACATTTCCAATGTGTGTATTAAATGCTTACAAATCTATGTGTTCATCCTCTTAACCAATGAATTAATTTATTTATGAATATTTATTTTGCAGAATGTATCTTACTCTTGGATAGCATTATGTTCAATTTTGTGAAGCGTTACACTCATTAGTAGAATGCTTAAAGAGAATGGGGAATATAGGAAAATTGCAGTCTTGCGTAGAGGTGTGTCATGAGCAGAAAAACCCAACTAACGAGTTATTAAATTAGATGAGAAGAGTGCTACTGTGTCAAATGTTAAAATATTAACATGCGGACATCTAGGCGATTGCTTTAATTTATGATAGTGCTCTTCTAGTGTTTGAAGAAGGTTTGGCGGTACTTTTGTGCATATTGTGGTTTAACGAGTACGTAGAATATTCTCTTTTACTTTAAAATGAAGTATTTAAAATAATATTTAAGTTACAATGTATATCATTCAAGCATTTTAATACAAATTTTCGCCTGTAGAATTTCAAAATACATTTTAACTGTCGGGTATTAAATCAATTTTAAGGAAGAAATTTAACTGCTAGTACTTGAAACTTTAATCTAACACCTACCGGACTTTTAAAAATCTACCTACGTAATAAAAGACTGTTAAAAAGAAATATTTCTAGGAATCCACCGTATTTTGACCTTCAAATAATAAAGCATAAAATCAAAATACTGAATATTTATAAGATGCAAACTAAAATGTTTAATTCATAAAAATTTTACTTTAATATAGATAGAAAAAAGATAAAAGTAGAAAGTTAAATCAAACTCAGAGAGCTTCATTAAAGTTAAGTTTAAACAATGAATAAAAATGATTTATTCAATATGAAAAGAGAAAAAACTTTAAAATTTAAGGAAAAAATCAGCATAATCCTTATTTGGTAAGATATTCACATTTGTGAGAAAACAAAGGAATAGCTAAGTAATTTTAATAATACTTGAGACAGCAAAATTTAAATTTTTTTAAAAATAACCTAAAGCAGGTGTTATTAAATACGTTTTCCCCCTTAAGTCACGTGTATCAATGGAAGGCAAGTATCTTTCGTTTGAACTAAAAAATCACAACGTCCAGTGTCACTCAAATAGTTGAGAAGATTGTATTTTTAAACAACTATAACCAATTATTGTTTGAAAAAGAATAATGCATTTAGTGCTAATCCAATGTTTGAAGTTTTGCTTTTGTTAAAATATTTATTTGTGTTTGCCTATAAAATTAAGTTATTCGTCTTACTTGACTTTCGAATTCATGAAATAAGTCAAATACATCTAATTTAATGAGGATGTTTTAAGAGAGTCAGATACAAAATTTCTCCCAAAAAGAACATTTCTTTAAGCTTGGATTACAGGATTTTTTAATAACTTTGCTGAAACTGCATGTTAATTCGATGAATTTAAAATCAGTGACATTTAGTTGTAATTTCGTTAAAGTGTTTTCCGAATTTTTGATTTCCAGCAAGCATTTATTATAACCATTATCCCATAAGAAAAATTTTTCCTGTCAAAAAGGTATTGTCTATACTAGAAATTGTGTAAATAAATTCTTATAAATACTGCCAATAATTTTTTAAGAGAGTCAGATACAAAATTTCTCCCAAAAAGAACATTTCTTTAAGCTTGGATTACAGGATTTTTTAATAACTTTGCTGAAACTGCATGTTAAGCAAAGTTCATGTTCCAATGTTTGAAGTTTGTTCACAGCAAACTTCAAACATTGGATCATTAGTAAAAAAATGAAAAACTGGAATACGCTGTTATAAATTTTGTTCTTGTTCGTGATTTATAAATAATAAATGCTAGGAAAAATCATTTGGCTGTTAAAGTGAATTAAACTTTTAAATGTCGAAGTTTAAGAAAATTTTAATGCTAAAGAGTCCTATCATCCCTTATAAAGCATCGTTAAATAGTTATTGGAATTCAAATTATACCATTTTAATTTCAATAGCCGTTGAAAAGTGAGAAAACCATTAACAGACTGCCCCGTTTCTTTCCTTTTAGCTTTATCGTTACTGTATATATTCTCTCCTCTTTTTCTGTTACTTTTTTACTTGCATCATTTTTCTGATCTGGAATGGCAACATTTTCTCAGCCTGCCTCTTTTGCCGCCATTTCTTACAACGGCGTACGTTTTGATAATCGCCTCTTGGTGAAGAAAGCCGTATTTTCGTTTGAAATTTGAAAAGATTAGTTCATGATAATTTTAAAGAGAATAATTTTGCGGATATTTCTTCCCGGTCATTATTTATTGATTTGATGTCTTTTTTTCTCATGTTATGCTTATAGTAACGTGACAATAAGTTTTTCAAATATCAGATGACAATGCCGAATGAGAATTTTGTGTACGGTTCATTAAGAGCCCCATTTAACTCCTCTAACGAGTAACAACGCATTCAAAACATCAGAGTTACTACTTGTAATTACTTTACTGAGGAATTGAAATTCTATTCATATGGGTCAGCATTTGCTACAAGCTTTGGTGTTATTATTAGAGTCGTCATTAGCTTTAGCATTAATTGCATGATTGAAGTCAAATTCGCAAACTTTTTCAACGTTGCGCTTCGTTATGGTATTTACAAGGAGAATCCCAAATATAAAATTATTAATATTGGATCGAAATCACTTTATGTGTATGAGAAACTTTCTGGAAATTCACTTTTACCAGACTTTCTTTACTAGCAGTTTTCTCTAATCGTTAGAGAGCTTTTATCATATGAAAGTAAATTCTCGCAATTATTTAAATGATGAGCTAAACATGCTGATTAGCATTAATTATTATCAGCATTATTCAATGCTTAATTGTAAGCTTGCAAGTAAATTTGGGACGTATTTTTAACGATACACTCGATTACTGTATTTATAGGGATAATCAAAACCATTTGTTATTAATATCAATCAGTAAACTGCAGGTATGAACTGTTGTCTGAAAATTCGCTCTAAACCACACTTTTAAAAACACCTTAAGTTAGAGCCAGTTTTTGCGAACGAAAAGAAAATCGATTGGCATCTTCCTATTTAAGGAAAATAATGCAATAGAGATGTGAACTTGTTACCCAAAATTTTCTTTAAGCCATTTCAGTATAACGATAGGCATATTTCAGTACCTATTTTCGTTAAATGGAAGAAAACTGAAGTAATTTTCATTTTTAAGAGAAAAATTCGATGGAGGTATGAACTTCTTTACCAAAATTCGCTTAAAACCATTTTAGTTTTACGATAGACTTACTTTGGAACCAGTTTTCGCTAACGGAAGGGAAGTGAAGGGGGAAAAAAGCGCTGCTGGAATGAACCGCTTTCCTAAATTTCGATTAAAACTATTTCGCTTTTACGGAAGACTAATTAAAGTACCAGTTTTAGACAAACCGAAGATCATTTTAGTTTCTTTGAAAAATGCAAATATTTGTAGCAAAGGTGATGGGGATGTTAGTGGCCTGCCTGCCCCATCTAGGATAAGATAGTAGTTGATAATCGAATTCTTTTCTTCTTTTTGTCCTACGGTATATTCTACTGTAATCTCCAACGCCTTCACTAACTAGAACAATGTCGTCATCACAATGTGCTCGCTGCGCTTCTAAATTATAGACTCTGAAATTAAGTTTTTAAGCTTTAACTGTATATTGTGATTATCTTTGCGTGAATTTCAATAGAATACATGGTTATATTTCGAATCTTGTAGAATTCACAATTTTTTCCATTAAACTTTTCCTTATGGGTGGGATAGCATGCATCCCAAAAATACATTCCCAAGAATGAATATATATATATATATATATATATATATATATATATATATATATATATATATATATGTAATGCATATTAAGGTGATAACCTAAAATTTCTCAAATCGGTGTTTTCCGCGTGGTAGCAGTTGTGAGCGCTCTGGCAGCGAGAGCAAGCTGATGGGCCAATCACAGCTTGCCACCTCTAGCATCCTTGGTACTAGGCTTTGTGATTCGATAAAGGGTTCAGGTGACGATAAGCGTCAAGGCTCTGTATGTGAGAGAGTCAGACCGGCTTTGTACGATAGAAATGTTGGATGAACTTGTTTTCCGCTTGGGATTTTGTAAATATGTACATAGTTATGCTTAATCACGAAATAATAAATGTGTTTAATTAGTGACATTACTTGTTTGTGTTAATGCATCATTCTGATTTAAGATCGAGTTAACTGCATGGTACCACACACACACACACACACACACACACACACACACACACACACATATATATATATATATATATATATATATATATATATATATGAAATGTCCGGAATGGACATCTCATGAAATAGGAGCTTACATCGTGGCCGGAAAATAATAAAGTCTACTTCAGGAACAAACTAACTTATTAAAGTATAAAGCAACACATCTAATTCGCTTCGAGTCAGTACAACGTCCCCTCGTAAGAGCGTCAAAATACAATTAGGTCAGAGAGGTTGCCAGAATTGGCGGAGGAAGTTAGTGTGTGGAAAGGTGAGGAATTTACGCCAAAGAGAAGAAAGAGAAGTTACCATGGCAGAGATAAAGTTCAGAATGGGCGATTATAGGTAGTTAGTAATATTATCACACACACATATATATATATATATATATATATATATATAACCCCCTTAATGGCCGTTCTTACAAAGGGGTATGAAATTTCCCGTTCTACAGAGGGAATCGGAAAAACGGGCCCCATTGGCTAAAGGTTAAAGATACTAAGCGCTATGGTCATTTCTTGCTTAAGTCATTTATTGACCGGGGCACATAGTTTTAAAACGATTCCAGAAAAATACAGACATTCATGACAACAGCTGGAGGCTAGCTCTCAGGCTCTGGTACCTCAAGCATGCTTTGTATAATTTTCTTAATTCCAGCATATATTTGAGACGATATTCTTTTTACAACGTGGCACGTACTTTATTCTGAAAACATTTACCTATTCCCACCGCTTATTCAGTGGCTACTTTATAACGGGTGCTCCATATGAGAAGATAACAGAGAACAGTCCATGCCTTATCCAGGATTCTTCAAACCCGAGCCCACACCATGGATGTCTGAGACTCTAAATACTATACGACGTGTCTGGCGTTTGAGGCAATGTAAATGAAGGTAAAATCGACAGTCCATTTTTTTTTCAATAAAGTACCAATCATTCTCTGCACTGGAATATTTTTCAGCCGTTAATGTTAAAGAAATGATGAATTGCTAGGAAGTTAATCGTTGACTATAATTTGTCTCTTTATAAGTAATTTAATTGTTTCAGTGTTTATTACATTATTTATTCAAACACAAAATTAACCTTTACAAGGTGTGCAGACACAAATAAATAGACTTTAGACAAGAAATGATTTTGATTTCTCTCATAAATGGGTACCTCTGATACAATTTTCTCGCTCATATTAGATATTAGATCTCGCTCATATTAGATAATTTCGTGTTTGTTCTCATTAACTGCATCTTTTCATTTTTGTAAATGTAGTTAGCTACGTATCTAATTTTTGAGTAAGTGTAATATATTGAATTGTATGCTTTAAACATCGTATAAAAAGGGTCTCATTTCGAATTGAGCCCTTGAAGTGTATTAACATAATTTAGAGTTTTAAGTCTATGTACTTAAAATGATTTCGCATTTAATTTTTAAACTTCCATTAAATTAAAGTGAATTCACTTTGAATATAGAATCATGCATATTATCATTTATTGCATTAATTACGCATGTTCATTTTTTAAAGTGCAACATGTAACAAAAAAATTTCAGGTAGTCTCTTCTAACGAAATTACCAAGAGTTATTAACACTGGATTACTTATTATATATATATATATATATATATATATATATGTGTGTGTGTGTGTGTGTGTGTGTATAGTACCGTAATAACACAGCTATCAGAAGCGAAAATAGACGAGGGATATCACCTCAAAAACATAGGTGTAACGCAGCACGAATAACCCTTCTTTTCCTTCCCGTTTCTTTTTTAGTAGTTCTTTTTTAGTAGAGAAACAGGCTTTATAAACGCGCGTAAGTTAAGATGCATTTCGTTCGCTAGCACACCTCGGCGAATTTCTTGGTGTTATTTTGCAGCAATAGGTAAATTTCAAATTGTAACAGTAAAAATGAGTAACCACCAACGTTTAGATAATGGAATGAGGTGGCGAATTGTGGGGAGGCTAAAAGCAGGCCAATATCAAGTCCAAATTTGTAGAGAGTTCAATTTAACGCCCAGCGTCGTGTGTAACTTATGGAAACAGTTGCAGGATACCGGATCCATCGAGAGAAAGCCTGGGCAAGATCGTCCAAGAGCCACGACGGTCATAGATGATCGCCATTTGTAGATTATAGCGAGGCATAACAGGAATGCTACAGCTTTTCAGCTCTCTCGTGACTTGTATGCAGCCACAGGAACCCGTATATCAAGGGTGACTGCTTCCAAAAGACTTCATGAGAGGGTTGTTTGCAAGAAGACCTTCTGTTTGCGCCCCGCTCACTTCCATGAACAGGAGAATCCGTTAATCATGGTGCAGAGAGCATAGAGATTGGATTATGGATCAATGGGCGACCGTTCTCTTCACTGATGAGTCCCGGTTCAGTAGAGTTCTATATAGTACCGTAATAACACAGCTATCAGAAGCGAAAATAGACGAGGGATATCACCTCAAAAACATAGGTGTAACGCAGCACGAATAACCCTTCTTTTCCTGAGGTATAGGGATGAGGTCTTGGAGTCCTATGTTCGCCTTTTCAGGGGTGCTGTTGGCCCTGAGTTCATTTTAATGGACGATAACGCGAGGCAACATAGACACTCATAATCAGACAACATAGATAACGAGAGCTCTTCTGGTCGACGAATTTCTAGAGAGTGAGGATATTCACCGGATGGATTGGCCAGCTAGATCTCCAGACCTTAACCATATAGAGCATGTCTGGGACGCTCTGGGGAGGGCAATTGCAACTCTCAACCCCCCTCCGAGAACCATCCAGGGAATGAAAACAGAGTTGCTGAACGAGTGGGACCAATTGCCACAGGAAATAATAAACTGCCTCATTTCAAGTATGAAATCACGCTGCGAGACCTGTATAACTGTAAGAGGAGACCATACCCCCTATTAACCCATCTATTAACCCATTTTTTTTGTTTATTCTGCAACCGCTGTTTCATACCTTCCGACACCAACGAGTGTTACGCGCGATCATGCGTGTGTATTACAATTAGTGAATGGTTATTTATTTTGTATTATAACAATGGCACGTTAAATCCTAGACTGGAAAGTCCTTCTATAAGGCCAGTGGTTGGGAAATGTACGATCCCCCCACATCAAAATTGTGGAGTCACTTAGCCACGTCGGACTCCAACCCTCACGGTGGTATTATAAACCGGAGCTGCACTATTCAGCCCGAAGCCTATACAGGGTGTCCCCTAAATATAGCCCAAACTCTGAACAGCCAGATTCCTCTTTGGGAGTACATAAAAAATGCCCAAAGAACTGTACCTGTACGACCGATGGTTTTCGAAAAATGCGAAAAACAAGATATTACGTCACATCCGGTGCAAGGAAAAAAACACTTTATTTGACACATCAACAGCAGTATTTGCAAATATTCATAAAGGTGGATGTTCAAGGTGCCCGCCGTGCATATCGAGGCAGGTTATGCGGTCTTCCAACATCGTGACGACTGTGTGTCGGGTAGACGCTTCCCGTATTTTGCAGTCTGTGGTCCATCCTGCGGATGTCTTTGGATTCGGGAGGACGGCGTGACGGATATCGTCGGGCATACTCCCAAGCAGTTCGTAAGGCATATCCATTACATTGCCCGTAGATAAAATACATGTCGCAATATTCACGACAGGAATACATGATCACCATGCGAAGAATACCGGTAGCTGCTGGATGCAGCCTTTTAAATACGAGTTAAACGACAGCTGAGCGTCATTCCACGGCGCCCGCATGCATGACATGATATGCGCGGCTAACATTTTGAACATTATCGTCGGAAAAGGTATGCAAATACTGCTGTTGATGTGTCAAATAAAGGGTTTTTCCTTGCACCGGATGTAACGTCATACTTTGTTTTTCGTATTTTTCTCAAAAACTATGTGTCGTACAGGTACAGTTCTTTGGGCATTTTTTATGTACTCCTAATGAGGAATTTGGCTGTGCAGAGTTTGGGCGATATTTATGGGACACCCTGTATAGACCTAGTCTAGAACTTCCGACTATGGGGTATTAGGAAGAACAACAAACTGTATAATATTCATTAATGATGTATCTAATTTAACTAATATCTACCAGTGTTGGTAAAGTCCATCTTTGCACCGCTTTGAGTGCATTGAGCCAAACTATAAGCCCTCTGCAATATTATTTTTCTATTTCAATTCTTAACTGCCGTAATCTAAATATGTAACTATTCTAATTCCCCCTTTTTAGCGGCATTTGGTACTGATTCGCTTATCGTTAACTCTATTCCACTTGCCCTACCAGTTAGTAATAATTTAGAATTTTATGCAAATTTATGTATTTTTCTCAGTACTCTATGTCGGTGTAGAGAAAATAAATGACCTTATTCAAGTATATAAGCTTTTACGATCTGTAACAAAGGCGATATCTCTGACTCATCAAATTTAAAAAAAATATTTGAAAAGAAAAATGTTATATATTTCAAATCATTGTTATCTATAAACTTTTATTTTATTCGCTATCTACACTACTTTCAAATTATTTAAAACAATTTATGCATACTCACTGAAAGTAAACACATAATTTCATTAAACTGAAGCTTCAATAAAGCACTAAAATCATGTTTGTTTATTTATTTATTATCAGTTTTTCTAATAAATGTGATACACCGTAAAATGAGTTTTTTATATTTTCCCTCGCACAAACAAAACCTAATTATAAAGTATGTCACAAACTAATTCATTATCTATGAACCCATTAGATATCAACAAGGCTCATTAGCACCGTCATTAGGCTTCCTTTCTTTGTTTTGTATTTTAGGAGGGGGTTTTCATATTTTCTTCCTTTGTTTTATGCTGTTTACAATATAATGTTTAAAAAAACATTTCTATTATTTGAGGACATAAGAAATTCTTTTGAATAATGTCATTTTTAAGGGGAATTAATTACAGAGTTTAATGATAATCAGCAAGATGTTTGGCGCTAGAATATAATATTTTAAGGCTGCTGTGTACTAACTCTATTGGATTCACTCACATCAATGTAAACCTATGGTGAAAATGTGTCCAAGGGTTGTCGACTTGCATTTAAACATTTCTTTTTTAATTGTTTCCGTAACAGATAAAGAGTGCTTATACCATAGGGCATTTCCTGTTTGTTTGTTTTTTTCAATGCAAATAAGACAGGGTGTCCGGGCTAAAAGTATCCAAAAGTTAGGACTTATTTTTACGGAACTGCCCATTAGAATTTAGAAAAAAGATTTTTTAAATAGATAGAACATCTCCCCAAGTTTTAATATCAGTCATAGATTTCGATCATATTACAATAGATTTCGATGTGTGCACCTTTTGTAGCACGACAAACGTCTAAATGGTAATCCAGTTCTCTTCAAGTGTTTCGTAGCATATCAGGAGTTATTAGACTTGTTTGTTTGGGGATTCAGTAAATCCGATCTGTTTAAACAAAAAATTGAAACTGTGGATGAGTTGAAGAAACTTATAATTCAAGCAATCCTTCTAATAACTCCTGATATGCTACGAAACACTTGATCATTACGAAACACTTATCATTACCAGTGTACTACGAAACACTTATCATTAAATTCCAGTTAAATGAGGGGAAAAGTGACTAGTACTCACATGCGTTATCAGCTTAAATAAGTAAAAACCTTTTGAAACCTTTAATTGGAAAAAAATTTCAACTGTTTATTGCTACTGGGTTTGGCACGCTGCCAAAATGATAACTTTCGACGCAGGACAATTTTTTCTCTCTCTGAAGGGCAGTTATTGAGGAATATAATCCTACGTTAAAATGAGAAATAAAGCCAAGCATTTTTATGATATAAGACCATCTAACGTTTATTAGGATGACTTCAATTGCTGTTAAGCACTGATTTTACTTCAAAAGTGTTTTTGTGCATCCCAAAACAAAGAGCGGCAGGAGAGTTTTGTTTAGTTTATAGGAAGATTTTGGCCCGAGGTAACCTATTGATAGAGCGTCGGATTCTGGCGATTAGGGTGCTCGTTTCGTATCCCGACAAGCACCATTAAATACCCTCGTGTCTAGACCGGATATGGCCACTTTAAATCCTTATACCGGAAAGTCCTTCTATTAGGTCAGAGAACATGGGAGAGGGATTCGACTCTATTAGAGTGGAAAAACAACCTCAAGTGCATAAAACGGAAACTCCCCTTTGTCAGCTGGTTTAACGGGAAATGACTATTCCATTATTTTTATTAGAATTACACTATGTTTCTCGTATCTGGTCATTACGGAGATTCAGTACGAAAAAATTTATCATGTGACCAAAAAATATGAGGTATGTATATGTATAGAGATTCTATACTCACTTCTACCCAGACTTGGGTGTATATAATTCGAAGTGGCACTCTATTTGAATTTGAAGCAAACACAGTTTATACATGAAACAATGTTTATTGAATTCGTTGCACATATAATTGGCTTTTACAGCAATAAGCATGCCTACTACTTGTACGGAATGTATAAACACAGCTTTCAAGAACAATATATTTTTATACTCACGAACAGTAAGTCAAACCAGCAGTACTGCCACGTAAACTTCTGGCCCGCTAAGCACTAGCGCAGGATAACACCTTTTCAATCTTAACAACCTCCCCTTTTCATTAATGACGCTGCGTGGTATTTATACTAAGCGCGTATGCCGAAATTAGCATATCTAAAGCAGCTTCTTTAATTCACTCAAAAGTTCGATTCTTGTGAATCGAATCTTGTGTATACCTTACATATGTTACTACCCCGTCTGGAACACCTTTTAACCCAACAAGATCCATAAATTGCCATCCATATATATATATACGGAAACCTCGACGGATTGCACTGAACGATAAATGCTGGAAAGCTATGGATGCGGGAACATAAAAGGGGATCTTTATCACCATCTTTATGAAAGGAATATTATCATCGGGACTGGGTGAAATAAGCGCACATACGGGAAAACATATACAGTAACCACCGCTTATAGTGATCAGTGGTTATAAGAATCAACCGTTTATAAGAATCAATATCGCCAAAACAAAAACAAATGTATTATTTCCATGTTAAAATTTTCGCTTTAAAGAATCAATCCACCGGTTTTAAGAATCAGTTTACACTCTTTACTTTCCTTCCATTTTTCCAAAAAAGCTACTTAAACCCTCAAAAGGCACGAAGTTCTTTCTTTTTTTTTTAAAGAAAGATTGATAAGAAGGGATGGAATATAGTCGCAAAATTCACCCTTTTCTTTATTAGACATAACAAAAAAGTTTCCCCTTAAACGCTTTACTACAACACTGTCCTATTAGCTTGAGCAGGGTGCATCTTACCCGTCTGAGTCCGATTTCACTTTTCTCCACTGACAAACAAAAATAGGCACTTTTTTTTTTCCACCTCCCACATCCTGGTTGCGGCTTCCTGGACCCTAAAACACATAAATCGTCGCGAAGTGTCCACTATCATTCAGGAAAACGTGACAGTAGTAGATTCAGCACGTTATCAAACCGAGAAACGTAATCTAGAAGGTGAATCTTCGTCTGAGACTATAAGTATTGAAAGAGGTATAAACAACCTCCTGAAAACTTTTTCTTGCTCCCTTCCTGTAGTTGTAATGTTAAAACTGTTAAGCAGGTATGTTGTAACTTGTAACAAATATTGTATTTTTTCTTCTCTTAGTATAATCATGTGTATCTACTTATAGGTCTAAAAATTAAGTTGTATTTTTAAAACTTTAAAAAATAATTTTGATAAAAGATAATTAATGTAAATTAAAGAGTATTTTATGGTAAATTATCTAATATATGTATATATAGGTGTGTTCCTGTCCAAAAACCTAAATTTCGGCTATAAGAATCAACCGCTTATAAGAATCAAAAACAGTAATAACAAACGTGATTCTTATAAGCGGAAATCACTGTATATATATATATATATATATATATATATATATATATATATATATATATATATATATATATATACTCGTATGTATCGCAATTGTTTGTCAGTACTGCAACATGTCTTCCTATGACTATCGCAGCATGGGGAAGTAATTAACTGGTTTCCCGGTGTACCTTCACAATTCAGCGCAACCTCGATCACCTGGCGGCAGTGTTTTAAAGGGGTTCTAAAGTTACAAGCGAAAAGGTGTGAGTCAGCACAGTTTCCGGAAAAAAACTTCCTGTTGCCAACAGTGACCTAAAGCCTCTTTGTTTAGTTTCACAGACAATCGACTTGATAAATAAGACGGCTGAGTAAGCAAAACGAGGTTAGTTCTAACTTTTGTGTAGCCTTGGATTATTCACATCCGTTTCATCTCTCGCGCTGTATCTGCAATTAGGCGTGAGATTTTGATAGAGTCTTCCTACTGCTCTAACTAGGGTTGCTAGGATCTCTCTCTCTCTGTATATCTATATATATAAAACAGTTCCGTAACTGACTCATTCATTCATTCATTCACTGACTGACTGACATACAACGCACAGACCAAACCGCTGGACCTAAAGGGCTGAAATTTTGCATGGCGATTCTTCTAATAGTGTAGGGGTGCACTAAGAAAGATTTTTCTAAAATTCTTCTTACATTTTTTTAAATTAAATTTTTAAGCTGTTTTTTTTACTTTTTTTAAGTTTGCATTTAAAATAATAATTTGAGGGTTATAAAATTTATATCACGAGAAAGATCATAAAAATTCCTTCAAAATGAAATCTTTTTCGAATCTTTACCTCCATTTCCTGATTTTTGGTGAATTTTTAAAGATTAATTTTTAGAATTGAATTTATTAAATGCCGATCACGCGACTTCTTTTTCTGGTACTTTAAATAAATTTATCGTCACGTGCATAAAAACTAAATAGACAAAAAATAATTTTTTTTCTTGCTAATGCGGCAGACGATTGGACATTATCCAAAAAAATATTAAAATACAGTAAAAGAAATGTTCTAGAAACTGTACTATATTAACTGTACTATATTCTTTAGTATTCTTTATATTAGATTTAATTTGAATATCTTCTTCTACATTATTTTGTATATAAAAATATCCCTTACGATTTTTTTATAAATAAATATATATATATATTACATCAAGTATATACATTGATCGTCGTATTTATTATATATATATTGGCATCATGAAGCTACAGATGGCATTAATTGCATACATTGACCGATGTTTTTACTTTGAATGTACTCCGTAGCGAAGCGCGGGTTTTCAGCTAGTATATATATATATATATATATATATATATATATATATATATATATATATATATATATATATATATAAAATGAATCCATTGGTCAACACCGACGATTTACGGAAACTGATGCACTGGCATTTACAGCTTGTTAGTCGGTGTCGAGCAGCATCATGTTCAATCGAATAATCCAGATGTTGGAAATAATACTTTTATTCCACTATACACATTGTGATTATTTAATAATTAAACATATTATACGAATTATGACAGGTTGGAGGGTATTTAAATATGTACAAAAAACAGAGAGAAAGGATAGGGTCGTGCGGTTTTAATGCGCATCCAAACTCTAACTACGCAATTCGATACTCAACCAGCATATGGGAAATTTATTTTCGGTTGGATACGTGACATGTGTGGTTCCATATGCCCAAGCGGCAGCCAGGAAACAAACAGAAGGAACGTGGAAGTTAACAATTATATAATGGGAAAGACGGTAATTAAAATAGAGAATACCATGGAACAAAATTTAAACTGGTGTGGTGTTATTATTACTTACACACACACGCACACACACACACACACATACATACACACGCACACATTTTCTTAGTTATTTTTTGGTCCAATCATTTGCGATTATTTTTAAATTATATAATTATTACTGTTAGTTATTACTATTAGGAACTTTTTAGTTACTGTATCGGTTTTGTTTATAAAGGCTTTGTTTATATTAAAAAGTTAATTATATTTAAATAAGAACATTCTTTTTCCACAACTTTTATTTTTATGTATGTAATAAATTATATTTGGTGGTAGGAATAAATATTATATTAGCATATTTCCATATTCCTTCCACCTATTTAAGTTCCCTTTAAAAACTTTTAATCTCTTACAACCCTAGCTGTAACACCTGTTTTATCAGACTCAAATAATTATGTTCATCAGCAAAAAAAAAATTATTTCATGAACTTCCATTAGAAACGCAATGAATTAAATCTATATAATTAAAATCCGAATTGGTTTATTGCAGTTTGCTAAAAGCGTATGACATATTTGCTCATGTCATACGCTTTTAGCAAACTGCAAGGCGAATTGAGAAATCCGACTTATTGCAAAGACCGCTGTCATTTTGCAATGCAGCAGGCTATTTGGAAAATCATCGACAACATTCTAATTAGCCTGATATTTTTTAGCTTTTTTTAGCTTTATATATATATATATATATATATATATATATATATATATATATATATATATATATATATATATATATATATATATATATATATATATATATATATATTGCGAATTTTCTATCTATTCTAAAGGTGTATGTGCTCATTACAAGAAGCCTGAAATGCATCAAGCTATTTAGAAAGTTGTCGATAATTTTCCAATTAGCCTGGCGCAATGCAAAATGACGGCAGTCTTTTCAGTAAGACGAACTTGCCATTTCGTCTACGACATATATATATATATATATATATATATATATATATATATATATATATATATATATATATATATATATATATATATATATATTTAAGAAAAAGTTTCCCATTTGCATAATTGGGAAGTAATTTACATTTCTACTTTGAAATATCCGAACTTTTGTTTCATTTGTCACCAATGAATCTAGGTAAGCATTTGAAAACAGTGGAACGTCAATGATACGTTGTGCCCGGATGCCGCGCAAAATATGTATCGCTGCAAACTAATAACATTTGAAATGGACCAAAGAAAAACCTTTTAAAAATAATATATGTTTTAAAAATAATATCTGTTTAAAGATTATGGAAATAAAGAAATTTAAAAGCTAGATAAAACTGACGATATTTATAGCATTTTAACTTTTCCTAACTTTTTCTCATCTAAACCATATTAATTTAATTTTGCCTTACTATCATAGCCAAAAAAATACCCATATTAATGTGAATTAAGATTCACTTCAGTTATATTGAAAATACTTACCAAACGCAAATTCGGGAGTCTTTCAGAAGTGTAAGAAAAATAAATGTTTTTAAAAAGGAATATAGACCACAGAAAAGGTATAAACAGCTACATATTGCCTCCTCATTCCCCCTAATTCCCTTCGCTTTCACCTCAAACACCGTCTCTTAAAGAATGTTCGGCTGTCAGCCCCATATATATCAAATTTCGGCGATCCTCATATTTGTGAATTTTTCATTGGGACAATCAAGCTGAGTGTTCCTCGGCCTAACTATGAACTATTCATTAGTTCGAAATACGTAGCCACCCCTTTTACTGCATTGAAGAATATAAGAAGTTGTGTTTTCCAGTATCTAAGCTCCAGTATGTACTCCATATTGTTTGCTGCATTTATATTGTACAACGAGAATGCTAAATATTACTCGCTAAATACAAGTTTTGTTAGCAAAAAAACGGTAGAGTTATGCACATTTAATACTTGCTTCCTCGCGGGTTAAATGAGGCGTCAATATCAGCGAGTTAAGATGTAATTTTCCCCTCCCGGCTGAGAGAAATGCATAATCAAGGAAATTATGCCGAGTTCAACAACTTATGGGTGAAGTAATGTGGGGAATGTAAGGTAATATGAGTTCCAGAAAGAACAAGCTGCGCCAATCGGCAGAACAGCTATCTAAATTTTTAAAAAAATAGTTAAAAACAACGTGATTATAAAAAAAAGTGTAAAGACTATAAAAGCAATGAGATGCAAAAGTGTAAAAGCAAGGATATATAAAAGTGATATTAGTGATAAAGTGATATTACTGGGGTTTTTCGACGCAAGATCTATGAAGGATAAAGAAATTTATGTATAACTACGAAAAACGCCTTATTGAAAAACGTGTAGACGTATTTCTACTGTAGCTAATTCAGCATAATTTTTTAAAACTCCTCAGGGATTCAGGTTATGGATGCTCTTTATTTAATTATTGATTGGGTTCATGTGGTAACGTAATGTATTCCTTGATCCACAGTTATGTGTTCAATATTTCCCCGCTTTATCTTTCATTCAATTACATTCTGAAAACGTTTAATGGATCTGTGGGAAAATATCAGAATATTATTGAATTCGGATTCCCAGGAAAAGTATTAAAAAATTTTGAAATATATTTTTACGTTATATATTTGATAGTTATATGGAATGAAAGAGATTAAAAGCTATGAATTAACACTGTCGCATTTGAAACTAAAATAGAAAAGTTTCTATGAACAAAATTTAATAAATTTCTCATTTTCCCAGAATACACGAAACCTATCGATATGATGAGAAGCCTTACAGCATACCTTTCATTTAACAAAAATTAGTTATAAAATATCCATTAAGTCGGAATATAATTTCGTTATAGACAGTTTTTTTTCTTAAATACTTCGACGTGGTTATAATATTTGTTAAAATTCCTGTTTTAAGGAGGTCTAGGACACAAAATTCTTCACCTTTTCAAAAAAAAAATTATTGAATTAAAAATTTTTCGTTCTTTTCCGCTTAAAATGATCTTCAAATCATGTTTCTATCTTAATTGGAACAGGAGATATTAATTTTTTTGTTTTGAAACATTGTAATAGCAGCCAATCTTTGTTTATACCTTTAAATTTATCTGCATGATGGTTTTTTCACCATTTCTCGTCTTTAAATTGTTATAAGTCAAGAACCGTCGAAGACAAATGGTTCAAACTTGGATCATGTCTTTTTCAATTATTTTATTTTAATTTTAATTGAGAAAATTTTTTAAAAATATTTAGTTTTGAAAATATGATTTTTAAAAAATAAGTAACTTTTTTTTACAAATTTTCACTCTAAATATTTAAATTTTTTTTAAATTAATATTTTAAAAACTGCTGAATCAAAAATAAAACTTATATATTTTTGTTTAATCAAAAGATAAAATTTTGAAATTCGACAAATAATATTTCGAGTTATACTGATTTTAAATTACCCCACTTTTTTTTAAAATTTAAGTTTTAAAATTTTTTAAAAACTTTATGAGAAATTGTATGATTTGATTTTGTTTACAAATTATATGGTTAACCATCACAAAAAAATTCAAAATTTGAACTCAATAAATAAAAAAAATTAAATGTGTCCCGGAACCCTTAAATGAAAAGTTCGTTAGCCAAAAGATTTCGTTCACTGGAATATCTCAATATGGAGACTGTTCCATATCTCGGATTGTACTAACAAGATAGTACTGAAATGTGGATCGGTAATTAAATACTTTTGGAGAGCTGTTAAGAAAGATCATGCCATAATTTCCTTGGAGAATGCTCATCGCACACTCGCCCGAAAAGCAAGATTTTCAACGGCATATTTTGCTTGCATTTTCTTTGAAGGGAAAATTGAATAGACAGCGTGAGAAAAATAGAGATCAGGAATAGAGAGAGAGGAGAAATCATACAGACTTGGGAACACAATTCAAATTCTACAATTCGTAAATAAATATTTAAGGTGACTGCCTACGTTCGGAGCCAATTTTTTTTTAAATTGTTTTTTTAAGGATTTTTTGGTCTTTTATGGTAAAATAGCATTTAAAAATTTTAAAAAAAACTTGCCCGTAAATACCATACTGTTTTAAAAATTGGTCTATTTCAAACAATTTTTTATGAAACTTAGCTAAAACGCCTATCACTCTGCACAAAATTCTAATACTACTATTTTAATTTCCTTCTCACACATGATACATATCGCAGTTATCTTCAAAATGACCCACAATCTAAGAGAAATTTTAAAATGCAAAAATAATACAGACAATTTTATGTTCCAATATGAAAATTTTCCCCGATTCATCATTCCTTTCCTTATAAAAACAGCCCCATACAAAAAAACTATTTATTATACATCAATTATTGTGCGTCATTTCATTAGCAACAGCATCTAAAACATTTCCTGAAAATTTTATCAAATTATATGCTTTATTATGTGAAATATCATGATAACGGTCGAGATTTGTGCTAAAAAACATAATTCTGAGAAAAACGCATTTAAAGTTATTTGTCACTTCATTTTGTATTAGACGATGTTTTTTAAAATAGCTCTAACTCTGCTTCTAATTGATGTAGAATGAAAATCAAAACGGTTTTGAAAAGAGAAAAGATTGAATTACACGATTCTTGCAAAAAATAAAATTGACCAAAATAGTCAAAAAATGGCATTTTCAACGTAGGCAGTCACCTTAATTTAACAATTTTATTCCCAAAGAATCATATTTCCATACAATACGGTGTTAGTTCAGTTTTTACAGTCATGAATCTTGCAAGTTTTGAAGCATTCTCGGTTATCGTGTTATAATAATTCTAGTATATTTTTAATATTAAGAAGGATTGTTAGAATCAGAGAAGAAAAGACTTTTCTAATTAAAAAAGAAATAACCTTTGAATTTTGTTACTGGATTAAGTTTTTTTGTAACGATATTTTTCGGATAACTTAGAATGAGCGTTGTGCATACGACTACCGACTTCATAGCACTGGTAACTAAATGACGCAGTTTGAAACAAAGCACTAGTATCGGTTGGCGACAGTTAGAAGTTATTACATGCGGTATTTTCCACAGAACCGTATAGCCTTATATAAGCCAAAGGACCAACATAGTAGGTGATCAAAGGACACTTCTCACAAGTTTAAAATAAAACTACCAGTAAGTGATATTCGATTACGTTCTTTGCTCATTTCTACAACCCTTTATATACCTATAATAGTAATTTTACGCAACGATTGTTATCTTCTTTTTATCCTTTATCACCTAGTGTAACATGATGCTACCTTCCGAAGTATGAAACTTGCCATTGCTTTTCTAAATGGTGTGTGAAATACAAATTAATAATCATAACTGTATCATTTCTATTACGCCACATATACCTGTAATTAACTCAAACAATACATATAGTAACTTACCTGTGGTTTTTCATGTGTGATCCGAGTTTGTTGCGATTTATCCGTCATATTTCGCTGTGCTTTTGTTTCCTCTTCTTTCTTCTTATGGCACCTAAAAAACAAATCACGAAAACAAAATTATAAAGGAAGAACATGTCCTTAAAAAACTTGTGACATAAATATTAATACGAAAAAGGAATGAATATTTTAAGACGTATCTCCTTTCCACTGCTTCATGCCTACGACGAGGTAATTTAAATATGAAAACCCTGAGGTATATACTGTAAAAAGAGCTGAGGTTTTCCTTTTATTGCTTATTTAATTTTTACAGAAATTCTTATTTCATGATCGAAAGCTGCTTTATGTCATTTTCTCTCTATAGCTTGAATTGAATAGTTTCTGGTAAAGTGATATATCTTCCCGTTTTGAATTTTTATTGCCACAATATATATTCGATAAATATATTGTATTTTTTAAAATTTCTTTTTGAAAACATAATCTACTGTGAATACAACGACCGTATATATGCATTAGATATATTGAAAATATTATTAAACGTAAATTATTTATATGAAATATGGTTTTAGGTTTTAATAACTTAAAACATTTTTCATCTTAAGCGATGCTAAATTTGTTGAGGATGTTATAAGATACAGGATTAATATTTTGCACAGGACATGGATTTTTTGCATATATTGACCAAAAATATTTTACATTAATTGACCTGACAGATATTCAATACATTAAGATTTGTTTACCTTCTTTCTCTTTTTTTTTGGAGAAGGAGTGGAGATATCAAATAAGACATCGTTTGATATATTCTTGATAATATAGCCACTATAGTGCTCGCATCCTACAGTGGTTAGTGTTACAACCTTCCATTGAGTGGGTTCTAGTTCGAATCTCCTTTGAGGGGACAGTAGACTTTCAAAATTGTGAAATTTGTCCAAAGATTCGATTTTTTCATTTTATTGAATTGTGAAACTACGGACGAGTAGGAATGTGCTGCAAAAAGAATTTTTAATTTCTGTGATTAATTTCCTAGTTATGGGCATTTGCATTTAATTTAGATATTATGTGGTTACTAATAGCGATAACTTTAAATGTGTTTTTCTCAAAATAAAAATTTTCATGTCATACAAATATTCAAACTACCTCAGGTGCATTTCTAATGATCGTATTGCTTTGAAATTTAAGTTTTATATACTTACCTGTATATCAAATAAATCTTATTGAAAAAATTATGCTTCGTAACTCAGAATTTCTAAATTTTGTACTTTAAAAGATGATTTATAGGTATTTTGCGTAATAAAAAGGGTGTTTTCGCTATTATTATTTTTTTTCTCTTTATATTTTTAATGAATGCTTAAAATAAGCAATAAGTTTCATTGTTAGTTCTATAAGGTATCCTGTAAATTACCATATTATATGCAAAAGAAATGCGCACGGAACATTTTTAATTAGGCCAATTTTTGATATAATTAATAATTCATAATTCATAAATTATTAATATTTCATCTTTAAATTTTTATCCACTTTTACATATCTATGGTACTAATCACATATTCAAATTTCAAGCAAATCCATTCAAAACAAAAAAAGTTAGGTTTGAAGGTCCACTGTCCCCTAAGCCAAGACCATTATTGTTCTATCTGTACGTTGGTTCACAGATAGAGTGCTTCTATATTAAAGAAGCAAACAAATATTCGGTGTGGAATAAGTGAACGTCGAAGACAAACACGTACCGCGTTAGGAAAATAAATAATTTCTGCATTAATAATTTTGTTTCCAAAATACGGCTTGGAGCTATCAGATAAACACAAAAAATTGATCGCTATATCTTTATGTTTATCAAAACACTATAGGGAATGGAAATGGAAGCAAATAATTCACTCATTGTAGAAAATCGATCATAACGATTTGAATCGATCATAACGATTTGATCGATCATAACGATTTGAATCATTGTATTAAAAAAGTCCAGGAGAGAAACTGTCAAAAAACTCATACTTCAGTCACACACATCGCACTGCAAAGTACACAGGGGGAAAACGAGTGATTTATGGGCAGAGCTCTCTGCGGCGATTGTTCGGTCGAGCGGTTTTTCAGCAGATGATCAAAGAGATTCGAGGGACCTTGGGGGTAGGACCGTAACCAATCGACCCCAAATGTGTCAACAAGTGTCGGGGGACTGCGTGTCTAGATGTGTGTGACGGCAGCATTACATTTTGATTTTTTGTAGTTCTTTTCCGATGCGGGGCACTTGTCAATGAAGACATTTGACCTTTTACCACGAGAATCGTTGGTTGTTTTCAATGGGGAGTTTCGACATCTGGGGGGGATCGTACCTTCTCCCCCCCTCTCTGACTTCATAGCAGGATTTTCTGGTCTACAGATATAACATGCCCATATCTGACTTAGACACCAAGGCATTTAATGGCATTCGTCAGGGTTCGAACTGAGCAACTCGAGTTCCATGCCCACCGCGCTAACACAAGGCTACCTCAGACCCTTGATTTTCTTACCTCCTTCAAAACATACTACGCAGTTAACAGAATAAAAAACCTTTAAATGAATGCTTCGGCGGCGATTGTATGACTAGATATATTTTTTTTCCTATGCTCTGTAGTTTGTATGCGTACCCTGCTGTACATCAGCATAATCATATCTATTTTATCTCGGAATGGAATTTTCCATAATCTGCTGTCTTTTGAAGAATATGTATAAAATTATTCCCAACGTTTCTATGGAGAATTTGGTACAGCGTTCCTTTGTCAATTTTTCTGTGTTTTTCTGCGTTAAAATTGTGTTCAAAATTTGTATGTTAGAGAGAATGTTCCGAAAATATATTACCTGAAACAAAAATTACTGTTAGAAAGATATATCTTTCCCCATTTAAAATGATTAGTGATATCAAAAATAAAATTTTCATGTATCCTGACGACAATTTAAGGGGGTCCAGGACACAAAATTCTTCAATTTTTTTAGAAAAAATGTTATTGCATTAAAAACTTTTGTGTATTTTTCCGCTTAAAATGATGTTGAAACCATGTTTCTATCTCAATTAGAACAGGAGATATTAATTTTTTTGTTTTGCAACATTCCAATAGCAGCCAATCTCTGTTTAAACCATTAAATGCATTTTTCTGTATGATGGGTTTTTCACCATTTCTCGTCTTTAAATTGTTATAAGTCAAGAACCGTTAAAGATAAATGGTCCAAACTTGGAACACGTTTTTTTCAATTATTTTACTTTAATTTTGATTCATAAAATTAAAAAATATTTACTTTTAAAAATATGATTTTTTGAAATTAAGTTACATTATTTTTTTTAAATTTTTAGTCTAAATATTTTTAATTTTTTTAAAATTAAATATGTTTAAAAATGCTGTATCAAAATTAAAACTTATATATTTCTGTGTACTTAAATCAATCATTTCACATCTATCTTTTTTTCCCGGGAAATGCTTCCGATTAAAGAAGTTTTATTCTAGTATATTATCACATCGTGTATCAAATAAAAAATCTTTAATAAATTGAAAGCTGCTATTTTAAAAATAATTTTTTATTTATGCATATTTGCAAGCAGTTTTTAATAAATTAAATTGGTATTATTTTGGATAAAGATTTCAGATATTTTTCCTAAATGGATAATCCTCAAACTAGATAATCCGCGCAGGATTAATCGAGAGTATACTATATCTCCAGAGAATTAAGAAAGTTGATTTTTTCTTTAAAAATACAGGGTGGTCATAAAAAAAAACTTTGCTGATATATGGACCTCTAGCGGCTGTTCCGTTCAACCGATCGAGATGCGATTTCAGATATAGTTATTCAGAGGTATGAGCTCGGAATTCTGTGAACGGCATACAAGTGGCGCTCACAGTTACAGTTATAGGTACGGAAACTCGAAATTTTCGAATGGCAACGTCCACTTTTTTCCCGTAGCAAAATGGGACATGCGCGGGACATGGGACAATGGGACATGGGAAGTCGCACATGCGCATGTGAAAAGACTAAAGAGCGTTGGGACGGTACATGTTTCACAAAAAACAGACGCGTTATACACGCACAAAAATCAGTTCTGCGAACGGCTTGTGATGGTACCCATGTGGAAAATATGTACTCCAAATAAAAGTTTTCTTTTGTCCGATCTGTGTTGTCATCAGTGATTGGTGTCTTGCCTCTGTCATATGCAAATTTCCACCGATCTTGTTTTTGTTGGCCTTTCGCAGCGCTGTTTTTTGTGCGTGCATAACGCGTCCGTTTTTTGTGTTACACGTACCGTTCCAACGCTCTTTAGGGTTTTCGCATGGGCTGAGCATTTTGCGACCGGAAAAAAGTGGGCGTTGCCATTCGAAAATTTCGAGTACCTATATCCGTAACCGTGAGTGTGATAGGAAAATTGCGCGGTGCGTACTTAACGTGGCGATATTCGCCTTGTTTACTTTTATCTTGTCACTTCCTAACATTCGGTTGAGGTGTCAGCTTTTCGAACATCGCAAGAATGCGATGGTATTCAGCTTCTCGGCTGTCGCAAATATGACGTCATAGTTTTTTTTTCTCTTACGTATTTGACATATGAAACGACTTATTTTTAACGGACCAGGTTTGGCCGTATGTAACTGTAGACTGTGTTTCTTATGCAAATGTTTAATTGTATAAAAGAGCAGGTTTGTTAATGTCTCGCTCGCTCAGTCAGTCAGTCTGTCTGTCGCATCTGTAAATCTCACATTCTCGGTTAGAGGTGTGGAGATATTTTTTATGTACGAGCATATTATTTCTTTGAGCAGTTGGCTCGCTATTATGTTTTTCATTTGTACAAATATATATTGTACAAATTACTTGATTATCAGCATTTATGTAGCTGTAAATAGCAGAGACATTTTCTCCATATAATATATAATCAAAGTTTTTTTTCACCCACCTGTATATGTTTTTGTTTTTTTCCCTTAAAGGCAACTAACTAACTAACCCCTAAAGGCTACTAACCTTAATTGTACTCCGTATTACAGAAATAAATTTTATACCTTGGGGAAGTTATAGATGTTTTTTAAATGCAAATAATATTTTAAACTTTGATTTATTCGGGGGAGGGGGGAATCCGATGTAGTGTTTTAAACGCTCCTAAATTCCTTTGGTGGAGGAAATTTATAAAATGAACCCTTTTGCATGATGCAGAAAAGTTCAGGCTGTCTGAAAATAGATTTTTTACTTGATTATCAGCATTTATGTAGCTGTAAATAGCAGAGACATTTTCTCCATATGTTAACATTGAGGTGAGCGAATCCCATACGGTTAGTATACAGCAGCCTTTATAGGCACTTAATTTCGGACACTAACCTCTATATGACCTCCAACATGAAAAAAGAAGTTAAAAAGTAATCGAGAGTAATGCCGCATTCACGACTAAAAATTTAAGAGAAATTTTTAAAGGTACGTAGTCTGTTTTATTTTCGTTTTTCTATAAATTTAGTTAAATCTAGAAAATTTTATCTCGCTGTAACTTTAAAACTTATTTTACGAGTGTCTTTTCAGGACTTCCAAAGTCAGTCGTTTTAGCCGGCACAATAAAAGATTATGACTTCTAACAAACTTTATAGGTGTATACAAAGATATGTTTTTGAAAGCTGAATGATAACATAACGTTCGAATGAACGCGAGAATGTGTAGCATTTGCTGCAAATATAAATTTTGGCTGGAAATCTGACAAGAATCCCTGAAACATTCATTTGCAATCGTGAACTTTACTTCGAAACTAAATTATAATTTTCTTAAAGCGCCGAACTCAGAAGGTTTTGGTATATTCCCATTACATCTCAGAATTATCCCAAAATATTTAATAGGTAATTTTGCAGTTTTTCTATAAGGGTACTACTGATTAGTCTTTTCTTGACAGTATAAAAGTATTATGGATTGGCTTGTTTTTGACATTATGGTCCTCTTTTATAATACGAATGCTGGCCAGGACTACTGTTAAGCGTCAAATCCATACGGTTAAAAAGTGTCCCATAGCTATGGCAAAACTGATCTATAGAAAAAGATTAACTGGTACGGATCAACACGAGGCTTACGGTTGCGATGAAGTCCGAGGAGTAGGAATATGAAATAACATGACAATCAATTCGGTTTACAGGTCTCTACATGTTTGTGTCGTTGTGGTTTCTAATGTCCCCTGGCCGAAAGTATTTCATGCCAGGCCCGTATAGGCTAGAGGGAGGAGGCGTGAGGCTCCGATTTATTATGGCACCAATTGAGCCAGGTGTCTTATTGATAAAGGTGTCACCTCCATTTTGACCGAGCAACCCCAGGGCCGACATCTGGGGAGATCATACCATTTCCCACCCTCTCTGAGCTCATACAGGGACTTTCCGGTCGACGGATTGAACGTGCCCATATCCGTTTTAAGACCCGGAATTGTTTAATGGCATTTGCCGGGATTCCATCCAAGCTCCCGAAAGCCGACGAGCTACAACTAGGCTACCTCGGGACACTACATCTTTGTGTATGACTCAACGGAATCAGTCAAGCCCTCACAGTTTTTGTGCCAGTCACAATTTGAAATGAAATTTCGAACTTAGAACTTTCGGACTTACACTTTCTATAAAGGCTTCATTTTTTTAAAAATCCAAATAATACAGGGTGTCCGGCTTGAAGTATCCAAAATTTATGACTTATTTTTAAGGAACTACCTATTAGAATTTTTAAAAAATTTATTTGAATAAAAAAGAACATCTCACCAAGTTTTAATATAAATCATAGATTTCGACCATATATCATAGATTTCGATGTGTGCACCTTTTGTAGCACAACTAACGTCTAAATGGCAATCCAGTTCTCTCCAAGTGTTTCGTAGCATATCAGGAGTTATTAGACTTTTTTGCTTGGGGATTCTTTAAATCTGATCTGTTTAAACAAAAAATTGAAACTGTGGATGAGTTGAAAAATCGTATCATTCAAGCGATTCGTGTAATACTTTAACTCCTGATGTGCTACGAAACACCTGGAGAGAACTGGATTGCCATTTAGACGGTTGACGTGCTACAAAAGGTGCACACATCTAAATCTCTGATTCTATGGTCGAAATTTATGATTGATATTAATACTTGGTGATATATTCTTTTTATTTAAATAATTTCCTTTAATTCTAATGGGTAGTTCCGTAAAAATTAGCCATAACTTTTGGATACTTTTAGCCCTGTATAGTATAGTACAGTGGTCGGCAAACCGTGGCTCGCGAGCCACATGTGGCTCTTTGGCCCCTTCAGTGTGGCTCTTCCACAAAATACCACGTGTGATTGAAACTTCGTGATGACTGGTTTTCTCATTTCTGTTTTTACATACTTAGTTGGTGTTTATGGACCTTTAACTTTAGGCAAGTGCTCTGAGTAAAAACCATAATTGTAGTTAAAATCCGTACCCCTGCGGTTGGTAATTCCACCTGCCTCTGTCCGAAGCACTTTGCCTTCCCTCCAAGGTACCTCCACCAGCGACACTTTCCCCTCCACTCGCTGTCGTTCGGTTGGGCCGCTGGATACGCAGCGCGGGGGAGGCCGTCTTCAATACCAAAGGTCAATACCAAATCTTCAATACCAAATCTTCAATACCAAATCTTCAATACCAAATCTTCAATACCAAAGGTCACGGAGAGACGAGCGCGATTCATGCAGCCAGTTGAGCGATCCAGCAGTCAGTAGTCTCATTGTGCACAGGCCCCAACGGATTCACCAAAGTGGGACAGCTTCTCCCCTCCCCGTTTGGTTTTAGACGTGTGTGAAGCAATAACCACCCACTCTTCTCACTCCGCATTTACACAGTCGTGAACGAGGAGGGTCGAATAGCGGGGAAGAGTGAAAAATGGGTGTGTAAACGGAACCCTTGTAGATAAACCCCGCTATTCTCCTCCCCAATCATGGCGATCGCTTCGGGAGCGGTTTTTCAAGCCCGAGTCAAAAGGACGAGTTCCACGTCTCCCCCGCGTTGGGGAGCGGTTTATCTGGCCCGAGTCTATGGCGACGGGGAGGGGGGGTCAAAGGTCAAAGGGATGAATGGCGTCGGGAAGTTGCGAGAGGCGGGAATGTGAGAACGGTCATTCGGGTCGATTAGTCATGCTCCTGGAGCGTGCCTGATGTTTCGCAAATGGACAAGGGGTAGCTGATTCGCGGCTGTGTAAATGCGGGGTAAGATAAGGGGCTTCCTTTGAACCTCTTCTACTTGGCCACCTGCACCACAGAGTGTCCAAGCATGGGGAACGAGAGAGAAAACGAGAGAGGGGGTTGGCTTGCGACAATTTGAGCCCCCCAGAATCAGTGTGTAGGAGGACAAAGGAAGATGACCCTGAGTGGAGAGAGAGTTCATGACGAAAGAGAACAGACTCTCGAGAAAGCAATCTGATAGGTTGATTTTTACTGTTATATTTTTAGGTTCGATTCCGGTACGGGCAAACTGTCCGAGTGAAATTTTGAGCAAAAACCGAAGGAGAGTTAGATCTCTCAGTGAAAGACCGTGTATGGTCTTAGTTAAGCAATTATCTCAATAAATTATTACTATTATTAACTGATTTTGCTTAAATAGCCGTTTATTAGCGAGTTTTCGCCGAAAAGTAGTAAAAAAAATTATTTTCGCATTTATTCGCTCATATCGGCAAATTTCGCATTTATTCGCATCTGTTTCGTAAATACGAAAATCACGTATTCCTAGTTAACAGTTGCAATACAAATCTGTATTTGCATAAAAAAAAACTATGAAAAGGACTTATAAAAGTGGATCCGCAAAAAGGCAGGAAAAAAGGAGGAAATATGCTGAAGCAAAAGACGGTTCTTTTTGTAAGTCTTCCTGGCTAACCCAGCAACCCACCGAAGATACAGAATGCATTACAGAAGAAACAAGAGGTGAGAAATAATTTTTTTTTTAAATGTAAGGCTACAGGTACCTTAGTTTAGATAGTAATTTAAAGTAACCGGTGTTAAATTTATATTTATAATTTAATACTTATGGTGATAAAAATAAATAAATAAATAAACCTAATTCAGTAAAGTCTCCTAGAGTGCGATGTTTTTATAACGCGATTTCCATAAAATGCGGAGCGGAAATTGTGACAGCTGTCCTATAACGCGGTCTCCTTATAACGCGTTTTTCATACAAGAACATTCCAACAACTCAAATGGCTTGAAAAATTTATCTATGGCAGCACTTATTTGATGAGTTAAATTTTCGTAGTTGACATTTATGGGGTATTCCCCTGCTTATGAATTCCAGTTATCAGGGAATTTCCCTCAAAATGAGAAAACAATAAAGCATTACTCTATTTTAATTTATTCTAAGATTGTCTTTAAATGTGTTCAGACGTATGTGTAATAAAGTTCTTTTGACTTGCTTAATTTACGTTATTGGAATAGTATAACATTAGAGAACATCTACGTAAAATTTTTATTTGCCGTAATACAAGTTCTAACTTTTTTCAAACTGGTACTAACTTGATCTCACTTGTTCTAACACGCATCGTCATGGTCGGTCATGCTTGAACGCGTTCAAAGTAGCGTCAATCTCGTTTATTAATTATAATCACAATTTATTTATTTCCGAGATTCTATATAACGTAGTACGAATTTATATAATTTGTATCAATTCTGAGTTTCTTATAACGCGGTTTCCATATAATGCGGTATAAATTTATCTGATTTATCTTATTTCTATGTTTCTGATAACACGGTTTCCATAGAACGCATTTCCTGATTTGAATTAATTCTGAGTTTCTTATAATACGGTTTCCATATAACGCAGTACGAATTAATCGCGTTATAGGAGACTTAAGTGTAGACTAGTGGTAGTCAATCTGGTCCCTACCGCCCACTAGTGGGCCATAAAGTTACCTGTATTTTTCCAACAAGCTGTAAATCCTACAGATATTTTAGCCATTACTTGTATTTATTGTAATTATTAGAATTGTAATTATTTTGTGTTGGTAGCTTTATTGTTATTGCCGTTTTGGAAGTAAGAAAATATGTTGTGATTATTCATTGGGGTTAAAAATATATAAAATAATATAAATTTGCAATTGAATAAGTAATGCTATTCTATCTACGGCACTTATAAAATGAAACATTTTTCTAGGTGCCCTATTTGACATGGCTACAAAGAAGAAATAGAAAAACGGAAGACGGAAACCGTGAATTTAGAGTTGAATGGACCGAGACTTTCGCGTTTATTCAAAACTTAAATGGCCTTCCGACCTGTCTTTTTTGTAAGGAAAAATTGACTCATAACAAAAAATCAAATTTAGAGAGAAACTTTATGACTAAACACGTGTCATTCATTAAGAAATACTACTCGCTGCGCGACTAGCATGGTCGCTTTTAGTTTTATATTTTCTTTTGCAAAACAACTCAACTGAAAGTAACATATGTAAGGAATGTTACCATTACCTGTCATCATAAACATACATTGTTATACGGGTATTCTTCATAAGGCTGATTCTAAAACATCTTGATTAAAAAATGAGAGTTTCCATTACTTGAGAACAGAGTTAAAGATTAGACTGAGAAACCCAACACCAGTGATTTTAAAAATTACATATCCCTCTCTGTATGTACTATTTTTCAAAATTAAGATATCTTCACTTTATCATTACATCAAATAAGAAATTGTTGGGGAAAATTTTTTTCAGTTAAAAAATGGAGTAAAAATTCAGCAAGTACTAAAATATAGTGTGGATTGCATCCCTCTCTGTATGTACTATAGTTCACAATTTAGATATCAACTCTTAATCATATCAAATAATAAATTGTTGGGAAAATTTCTTCAATTATAAAATGGAGTAAAAATTTTGCAAGTACTGAAAAAAATGTAGAAAATTTACCTATTACTGGCTATCGGTTGCTATGCCGGCGTCGGTTAAGCCTAGCCTCATGATCATTTATGCTCTCTCTTTCATACGCCTCTTTCTCAATAAATTATTTCTTCGCTTTCTTTCTTGAGACTGTTCCCAATTTTCACTTGATCGGGCAGCTCGCTTTCGAGCATTCCTGATTTCAGTGCATAAATCCACGTTGACACGCGGTAGCAAATAGAGCAATGTCTCGCAGCATGTCACACATCTCAACTCTTGCAGATTTTACTTCTTGTTTTGCGAGGAGTGGCAAATCATTGCATAATTTAACATGGCGCTCAATGAGCATTCTTACAGCTTGTTGAATAAAATGCTCTCAGATTACGCAAAGTCTTTAGATACGGTATCTAAACAAAGGTACATCACTAAATTAATCATTCAGGTACAGCCGGGAAAGGTTTATTCAGTATGTGACCCGTATTTATTGACAGAGGAAGACTGGAGTTACGATACAAGACGCTGGCCTGAAGTAACGTATCCTGATATCTATACATATCTCAACATAATAATAATCATTCTCAAAGAATGATTATATTCTCTTAAACCTTGCGAAATATTGAAAAAAAGTGTTAAAATACCTGTTACATACAACTAATATGAGGAATTTTATAAATAAACTTAAATTATTTAACTCAAAATGAAGGTATCGTCCAAAAACACATGCAAACGCATAGGAACTGCTTCTGTTTTCTGCCACCCGATCATGACGTCATCTATTAACAGACGAAAACTGACGTAGCCAGTGACGTTGCGACTTTTCGCCTTATTGCGGACGGCCGGTAATGTTTACATCTGGTAGTGGCAGCCGTTGCCATTCGGAGTGTAGAAATATCGTCGATTTTTGTGCCGCATACCTACGCGTTTTATATATATAGATAGATTCTGTTGGTGATGCAAGGAAGAAAGCAGCTGAGGAACTTCAGAAGAGTCAAGAAAAATCAAATTCTGTATTTAATTACTGGATGCAATCTTTAAACAATGTTAATATTGCAAGTTTTGTGGTTAGTCAAGACATTGCTAAGAGAGGTAAACCATACACAGACGGCGAATACATAAAAAGTTGTTTTATAAATGCATCCGAAGAGCTATTCCGGGATTTTAAGAACATAGAAGATATTCTAAAAAAATTAAAGAGTTACCATTGTCTGCTAAAACAGTGAAAGATAGAACAGGCAAAATATCTTTGAATATAACCAACCAGCAAGTCGACGATCTTAAATTGGTTTCAGCTTTATCAATAGCAGTTGACGAGTCTTGTGACATAAAATGATACAGCGCAAGTTTCACTTTTTGAACTATTCATTTTCTTTACGTCATCTACAGGTCCTAAAGAAAAACTTCTAGGATTATTGCCACTCAAAGGTCAAACACGTGGAGAAGATATAGCAAATGCTGTAATTCAGTGCGTTGAAAAACATCATATTCCACGAGATAAAATTGTCTCAATTTCAACAGACGGGGCGAAAAGTATGACAGGCGTAATAAACGGGTTTGTTGCTATTTTGAAAGAAAAATTTAATCACGAGATACTTACATATCATTGCATCATTCATCATTATCTCTTTTGCTCAAGATTTTGAAAGAAAACTTTGATTCGCTTTCCGAGCCTGTTGAAACATCGCCAAGAAAATAATTCTGATATTGACATTTGCTATTTCAAAACAACACTTTTAAATATGAGGGAAGCTTTTCTCAACAGGTTTCAGGAAGTCAGAAACAGCAAAGCGATGTTAGCCTTTGTTAAAAAACCTCACAATGCTACTGTAACATAATTAATTTTTTCTCCCTTTAATATCGACATTGGCAACTTTGAAATGCAGCTGCTGGATTTAAAAAACAAAGAATTGCGGAGCTCGAAATTTAAACGTCTTTGTGCTGATCTCGCAATATTGAAGAAAAACAAATGTGAACTTAGTTCACAACACAAGTGGTCTGCTTTGAAAGACCTGGAGAATGAAGATATGTTGATTTTTAACATCTGGAAAAGTATTCCTGACTTATATAATCAGCTGAAAAAACTAGCGTTTGCTGTTCTTTCCTTATTCGGGTCTACATATTCATGCGAACAATCATTTTCAAGCATGAGCCTTATCAAGAATAAATTGAGAAGTCGTCTTATTGAGATGGTTTGGACATACAGAGAGGATGAACGAAAGGAGATAGACCAAATAAGTATACAAGACGAGTGAGGATGGGAGAGTTGGAAGGAGTCGACCTCAGCGAACGTACCTCAATCAGGTTGAGGACGTTTTTTAGCAGAGGTCAGCTTAGGAGTATCCTAATAAACAATGTACAAACCTATATAGTTCAAGTTTTAAACACTTGGCTCTCAAAGGGAATTTCAATCGTTGTACTGTTGATATTTGGCTCTGTTGACTAATGAGTTTGCCGACCACTGGTATAGTACATCTGATTACCTGGGGTAATGATGTAGAAAATGCCCTCGGTAAATACAAAATCACGGCTCAGAAAAATATAGAACAGATTTGTAAAAAACCGAATTTTCAAAAAAAAAAAAAAATATTAGCACCGCCCCCGATTAAAGTGGATTAAAATGAAACTCGGTATGTAAAGGTTTCTTGCGCCATACTTTCATTTAAAAGATGTTTGATTGAGACCCCATATGTTATGCTGGTTTTCGATTTGGTTTTAAGGTGCAAATGGACCATGAAAAACTTGTTTTTATTTTCTAACCAATTGCTATGAAATTTTTTATACTTATACAGTGTTATTTAGAGATGAAAATTCTAAATTTAAAAAAAAAAATCAGAATGTAATTAATTAAGATATTAACTCAAAACAGTTTGTTAATTATTCTATTTAAAAATGCTCCATGCGCATTAATTTTTTTTCTCAGATATCTGATTTTCTCTCTTAAGCTAATTTTATATAGTTATAATAAAAGTTAGTAGCAATACTTCATTTACAGTCATATTTATAAAAACTAGAAAAAAAATCGATAAAAACAAGTCATTTTATGCAAAATTTTATCAAAAAAATTTTTTATTGTAAAAATTTTAAGTTGTTTTAAAATAGTATAATGAATTGATTACTAAGTTTTATTCTAACATATATAAATAATAATTTTATGAAATTTTATGAAAATTCAAGAAAAATTATGACGCATGGAACATTTTGAACTTACCGAAACGACATGAAAACTTGTTTTGAGAAAATGGCATTTAAAGTTTTAATTTCACTAACATTTCCATTGTTTACGCTTGAAAAAAATACTTATAACTCCTTTAATAATGATTGGATCAACATACTTTTTTTTAATTTAAAGCTGATGAGTTGCAGAATCATTTTCTGAAAGAAAATAAAAATGGTTTTGGGGACATATTTTGTCAATCTGAAGGTCCATTGTCGCCTTAAATTTTATTTATTTATATAATTATTTATTTTCGGGGGGGGGATTAAGACCCTTTTACCCCTTAAAGATGAAGCTTCAAAAAAGCATCCTTAGTGAGCACCTAGGGATCCTTAGAGGAACCACTACTCAAAATTTCTGCTTCCTAGGTATTATGGTTCCAGAGATTGTGATCAGTCAGTGAATGTGTGGTATTTGACTTTTATGTAGAGAGATTTGGATTTTTAAGCCCCTATTACCCCCCTCAATAGTTGAATTTCCGAAAAACCTTTCTTAGTGTATTCCTAGGGCCTAAGATGAACCACCATGCAAAATTTCAGCTTCCTAGGACTAAGCCCGTCTGCACACGGAGCAATTCAAAAGAAACTGATAACTGACTCCAATCACAAACCAGTCCCTGATGAGTCGCAACCTATGTAATTGAAACCCGTCGGACGGGTTTGTAACCAGTTGCGCCGCGTGCGTGGCTCCTTTCAATTACATAGGTTGCGACTTATCAGGGACTGGTTTGTGATTTGAGTCAGTTATCAGTTTCTTTTGAGTTGCTCCGTGTGCAGACGGGCTTATGGTTCCATAGATGCAGGGATCAGTTCGTGAGTGAATAATTTTTAGATTTTGTTAGAAGTCAGCGCCATTTATTGGCATATTTTATTTATAAAAAGTCGCTATCCCTAACTTCAATTATATCACGGCAACTAAACAAAAATAAAAAGCACCCCAAAATATAAAAACTTGTTTTTTCTTTTTAATTTTAATCATGTATCCTCGGATGTTAGCTTTACCGCGAAGTACGACGTACGAAAGCATCGAACGACGCTTTAGTAAACACCACCGTGTTAGAAAATGACGTCACTGTCCTTTTCGGTGAAAGTTAAACTCTCATTGTATTTCCATTCGCTAAATGCAAATTATCGGGAATATTCGAATTTTCTGTCAATATTCAAATTTTTCTTGTTGTTTTGTGATTGGCTGCTTGAAATGTTACTGCAGCTTGTTAACCTTGAGTTCTTGGACTATAAATACGAAATAAAATTGTAGCTCAGCGGTGTCCTGTGGTAAAGGTTTTCTCAACTTTCACGTCTGAATGTAGATTGTTCTATATTGATTCGTGCCCCCCCCCCCCCCTCCCATTTCTAGGTTGCTTTGAGGAATTTTATTTCAGAAACCCCTTTTATGATTGTTCTTCCTCCCTTTTCCGATTGAGGTTTAAAGCTATTAACTGTTTCAGTTTTACTGCTAGGTCCCTCATGAAACGCTTAACCTTGACTTTGACCTTTAGTTCAGAGGTGGTGTGTCGCTGTTGTATAGATTTATTTTTGATGCTTGACATGTTATAGTAATGTATCGTATTTATTACTTAATTGTTTCTTTTTACCGAGCAATGTAGCCAGTTGATGAATTTTTTAAATGTTTCTAATCCTTTAAAGTTAAATATCAAATAACTTTAATTTTATCTTAAGTTTGGTTTGGCTCAACTTCTTTATGTTGAAACTTAGCTTTAACTTCTGATCCATTACCGTGCTCAGCACCAATGCACATAGAATACTGCTCGATTGGGTTTTCGATCTTTTATATCGAGACCCTATTAGATTTAAATATAGATTTGGGAGGGGTTAAGACCCTATTAATTCCCTTAACCGCTTACCAGTGCGGTCCGAGCTGTGTTCGGGCAACGAAAATGGGCAATATTTGAAATGCCCGAACCCATTTCGAGCAGGAGAAAATTTAGTGATTATTTTCCGTGATGTACGTTTCCTTTCGAATGGACATCTAATGCGGAGTTTTACTACTTTCACAATAGATGGAGGTATTTTTCCGTCATTTATTTCATTTGACGGGGTGTGATTAATTCTAAAGACGCGGATTGGCGCAAATGAGTGTTTCGCACCGTTAGTCGGAATTTGTAATAACCGCTCTGTCCTTTTTATTGAATTTTATACCAAAATTTTGTTTATGCAAAAGTTTGATTTGCAATGCCTGATTCAGACTCCAATGAAGAGTATCTTTTAGGTTCATCAGGCTCAGATACCGAGTTTATTGTAAAAAAAATGTGATGCGGGTTTGTGCGCAGTGCCATGTTTTTGTATATATCATACTGTAAAGGATTTGTGAAATTCGCTTATTCAAAATCATGTATTGTTTAACATTAGTTTATAATATTTAGCTTTAAAATTACCATGCCATTTGATTTATTTTGCTATAATTGAAAATTTTTGAATAAAAAAAATCCATTAATTTTTCACGTGTCAAATCATTAAATATAGTAGTTATTTCATTTAAAATTTTGTATTTTTAAAAAATTACAATTTTCTAACCTTTTTTGATAAAATGCACAAAATTAAGAGGAAAAAAAATTCCCTTTTTTTGGGTGCATTTTTCTCAAATAAATGTCACAGGTAAGGGATTGAAAGAGGATTTTTTAAAAAACTCTCTTGGTGAGCGCCTAGATACTAAAAGGAACTACCATGCAAAATTTCAATTCTAACCTTTGTAACTGACCCATATAACTACGTCGAAACGAAATGTGAATGAAAACTTGTCAAGAAAATTATTTCTCCAAAGTTTCTTTTTCGTGTATTATTTTTTGTGTATTGCTTCTTTTTACATGATGTAACTCCATACAAATGTTCCTCTAGAATAGGGTTTAACTATGAAATAAATCGTCCCCTAAACAACTTTTGCATTAAAATACTCGAATTGAGGTTACAGAAGTAATTGTATTTATAACTAAACGAAAAAAACAATGCTCACGTTCTTGTAGAAATACAGTTAAAATAGAAAGTTTGCCTTTTACTGGAAAACAATGTATCAAATCTGCTTGAGTTTAAGCATACTTGAACACAACATGGACGGATTTATATTCAAAAATTTCTAAACTTTCCGTAATCTATTTTTAGGCCACCACTATTTTTTAAACTAAGCAGAAGAAAATCTAAGCTAATCTTTATTTGCACCAAACTGTAGATTTATTGAGATAACCTATCGAAATGATTTAATCCATCAGCGTAACTCGAGATTCAAGAACAACGATTAATTATTCCTTAGTCTTTTTTTTACAAGTAACTTCTCTGGGCTAAATATGGTCTTCGCTTTGTGGATTTCTCGTCTTTCAAAAATACTCGAAACTTTTCCTTTGCATTTCCGCTGCAAAAAAACTAAAATATTGAAGTGTAAAGCTAAGGTAGAAGGGGAATTTCAACATATTTCTCCGTGTAATTTAGTCTAGCTTTTATATGAAATTATTGAAAATTTTGGATTGATTGTACAACTAAAGTCTAAAGTTTCGCATACTAGTTTGGTTATTGGATAAAAACGATTTTTTTTTATCTTCTCGAATCCAGACCTTAAAGATAAGAAATTATATGTACTTCGAAGGCACACTTTGAATCCTACAATTCGTAAATTAATATTTCTTTAACAATTTTATTTCCACAGCATCCTATTTCCACACATAATGGTGTTAGTTCAGTCTTTACAGTCACTAATCCCACAACTGATGAAGTCATCTCATTTATTATATAATAAAGATACTGATGTATTTTCAATATTATGAAGGATTATTAGAAATAGACAAGAAAAATCTGTTAGAATGTTTTTTAAATAACGTTTAAAGTCTGTTACTGCTTTAAGTTTGTTAAACAGCAATATTTTTTACAGAAACTTATAATGGCTTGAATGAATGTTGTACATATGACTGTCAACTTGGTGACACTGACAATTTCATAACACAGTTTGAAACAAAGCACTAGTATCGGTTGGTGCTAGTTCGAAGTTACTAAATGCAGTATTTCCGGCATAAACGTCATAACGCTAAATTTAATGTCAGGGAAAATGATAGGTCTAGGTCTGTACAGACCTTACATACGTTTAGATGGCTAGAGTTAACAGAGTTAGATGAAAGCAGTCTGATATAATTAAAGTTACAGAATAAAGATAAAATTTCCAATTGTCAAGTATATTATTGCAACAAAATAAATATATTCATGTATGTAAAGAACTTGAATAAAAGTCATTTGACGGAAAATTTTCCAAGTGTGTTTTCATTGTACTATACAGTAAAAACTACAAAAATTAAAAAAATGAATTCTTAGCTATATTCTCTATATCAAACGGGTAATATCTGCAGAACACTTCTGATATTGATTCTGTTTTGAGTATCAAGTAATTTCTTCATTCTAAGTAATTTATTCGTTAATTTAAATTAACTCAGTCAGTTATCTAACTAATTCAAAATTAATGACTCTACTAATTAACTTTAATAAAGTACCTCACACTAATGACTGGGTTCCAGACGTAACAAGAGAAAACATTTTCAAATATTTTACCCTTCTGTTGCAAGTAACAAAAATTTCCTTTATATAACCTAAGTGAGGAATTAAAAATATTATTAAAGAGGAAATATATCTTTTAAATGAAAATTATAAGACCTTAAGTTTCACATTCTAGATAAGTAATAAAATTTAGAGTTTCTGATTTTCTCGTGAACTATTACATAGTGGCTACACATCATTGGTGTTCTTACTGAAGAAACCTGGTTATAACAACAGTTAAAGCTTATGCTAAATTGCATATATAAGCAGTAAATGCAAAAATATTGTGAATAATCAGTTTATCAGCTTTACTTGAAACGTTCGCTATTAATGATGGATGTATGGTTATTTTCTTTCTCTGCTAATCATACAGTCTGCAGCGTTGTGGTAAGGCACATCATCATCTTAAAGAACACACACCATTATCCATTAAATTATTTTATTCCTTCTTCTATTACGATAAACCACTCTCCAATCTAATATCAAACATGGCCTCCGGCCATCTCAAAAAACGGAACGCTTTCGCTATACGGCAACCGTAATCGACTTCATTCCCCGGTCTAACTAAATTCTTTTTCCGCTACCTCGAACAACGCGCTCTACACGTACTCAGAATGTTCGAGAACTTTCTCTGCTTATCTAAGCACTTTCTGACGTAATAATTCCCGCCAAACTCCAAGGCTACCCTGCTCTATTAATAACTTCTACGGCATTCCATCCGCTATCCTTCATTCCTTCCGGCGCTATCGTATTTTCATGGACAAGTAACGTCACCTGTTGACTTATTATCAAACTATGCTTACTAACTGTGGATAATTCCGAGTTATCCAATACATACATAGTACATATATATATATATACACGATTGTTATTTATAGCAAGTTAAAAAAGTTGCTATGTCAGTAGTAGAAACGATTAGTGTAGACTTATAATGGAGACTAATGCGACTTATTTCGCAAACGAATTCTTTCGATAGTTTATTGCTGACTAAGAACTAGCATTTGAAATAGATGTCCTATATCATGCTATTTATGTTATAACACAGATACAGTTAGCTTGCCAAAATGAGTTTATCTATGTTATAAATGTATTAGCCGAAACACTTTACGTGTCTTTTTTTCCAATTATTCCATTTCCTGGCCATTAATTTCGGTTGGGACTAATCATACGGTTCCTGAGCGTCTGCTTAAAACTTTTTTAGGTTTCTTTCATTAGATATATTATGTACATCATATAAAAATGAATACATTTTCTGTGAGACATAATTTTTTTTAAATTTAAAATCATAGACACAATCACACACCTCTCAAATTACATTCGTCCTGTTCAGTCGACTTCTCTTTCTGAACTGCACACTGAAACCTCCGTTAACATAAGATGGAAACTGCTTACTTGTTTGAAGTTAGACGAAACAGTTTCGCAGGTTCTAGATCCAGCAATAAAATTTCACTCCAAATTTTAGGTAGGTGTAATACATAAGCAGAAATTTCTGATCTTTTGGAAACGAACTTGTCCAAGGTTTAGGTGGAAAGTAAAACGAATATAAAATTAGATAATTCTAAACAATAATGAAAAAAAGAATTTACAAAATATTAATAAGGTATGATTTTAGTTCATATTTAGTTGAATATGTTCACAAAATAAAAACTCAACCATTTTCGTCCAAGAACTCTCATATCTGATATCTGAGGCACCTAATATTTCATAAACATTCACCTTTATTTTTAATTTCACGTGAGAAATCTTTAGCCATAATTATTAAGACAAACTGAGGCTAAATGTACTTCCTTCTCTACGATACGTTCACGTTGAAAATTGCTTAGTTTCACTCCAAATTTTTATTCTGAAAGAACGTTATTAAGTAAAATTTAACGTATAGTATAAAAATTTATTATTGTTAAGATGTATTCAAATGAAGATCAGGAAGAAAATTAAAATTAAATTTTTCTTATAGCACAATGAAGCTTCAATTGTTCGAATACATTCATTTTGTTTAAAAGAAAACTAAAACAAAAAGATTTAAATTACAGAACCTATAGTTTAAAATTCTATATTAAATGAAAATAAATCTAAAAGGATAAAATTGATTAATAACAATTGCAATTCACTAAAATAAACTTATAAAGCACGCCTTATACGTTATCAAAAATGCATTATGAACAAATAATTACGCTATTTACAAATAAATAGCGTAAAGGTTACAGAAGGTTGTCAAAAAAATTTTATAAAATGTCAAACAGGAATAATAACAAAAATTCATGTTTAGTATTTTAATGAAAAATTCTACAGATTTAAAAAAATTTAGGTATATTTTTGGAAAAGTTTGTGACCGTCCATCAAACATACTGTATAAAACACTGCATCGAATCCTTGTCATTAAACCTCAGTGTAATCCATATCGAATAACATGAAATGCATATTATACAATGCAAGTTCCTATTATGCAATTTTTTTTATACTGAGGGACTTCATTTGTATAAAAACAAAGTTGAATGTCAAGTTTTTCCAGAAAATTATGTTTTATATAAAAGATTTAAAAGGAAGTTACTTATATTGGGATTCTATTACGTATATAAAAAATAGAGATTTAACGTATTCGGTATGGAGCGTGACCCCAGAATCACTATATAAGAACTGAACATGACAGATTGATTCTTCATCCACCGCACAGCTACAAGAAATAATTATTATGATATCAAAAGAATCCCTATAAAATTATTATTAATAGAGAAATGACTGACTTTAGGAAGTTGCTATGTTAATAGTAGGATAGATCAATGGAATAGATCTACAATGAAGACTAAAGTGTCGTATCTCGCAATATATTTCTTTGATTGTTTATTATTTGCTGAATACAAATATTAGAAATATAGGTTTGTCATGTATTTATTTTGTACAAAAACCCTTCGGATACAGTTTGCTTACCAAAATGAGATTATCTAATCTATTAATGCAGAGTTGGGCAATTGTTTGGGCTCGGGGGCCGTTTTGTGGAAGAGGAGGTTAGCGGAGGGCCGCACCTTTAAAAATCATCGAATTTATTAGTTAACTTTTCATTTCAGTAAAGGTATAAATTCTATCATAAAAATCAATAAATATAAATTAAATTAAATATTGGCAGTTTTTCTAGATGTCTTGAAAATTTTGGCTGTCTTTGGTAGTTATTCTGGCTGTCTTGGCGGGCCACAAAAATATCGGTAGCGGGCTGCATTTGCCCACCCCTGTATTAATACATAATGCATTAATGCCCTGTATTCCTGTATTAAGTTGAAACACTTTACGTGCCTTTATGTTAAACTATTTCCTTCCCTTACCAATTATTGAGTTGTGAATAATTTTATGGTTTCTAAAAAATTTTAAAAAAAGATCAGATTTTTTTTAACCTGGGGGATTTTCAATATTCTACTGTATGTCAACTTCTGGCAAATTCTTTTATAATCATTTACCAAACTGGGGCAAATTTTTTTAAAACAAAATCCCCATTTTTATGAATATTTTTGCTATAAAGCTGTCTCTCTCTAAATAAGTAACAATACTCATAGATATGATCATATTTGCTTATTTTTGCTTTCTTAGAGAGATTTTCTTTATAAAGGTTATCCTTTTGTTTTCTAGTGGTTTAAAATAAGTTTATATAAAATACTTCGAATGTCAGTACTTCAACTTTCGTCTCGATTCCAAACATTTAAAAAAAATTCCCTCGTTCATAAACTTTATAGAAAATATTTGTCTTCAGTTAAAATGAATATTATAATACTCAAATAAAAGACTTTTTATAATACTTTCAAAATTTACGTATTGCAATGGCTTTTCTTTAAACTAATTAGGACCAATTTCATGTTTCTCAAAAAGGGTTTCAAACCATTTCAGGCTCTTCAAGTGGATGCTTTTTATTCTAAGATTCTTCTATAAATCGATTTCCATAGTCGGCAAATCCTCTTTATATAAATTTATCGAATTGTAATAAGAATTTTTGGTCAGGAAAATAAATTCTTCAACTTGTTTTCATTAGAAGTAGATAAGATGATACATAATATCTGAATGCCAGTACATATGTTTCTAGCAGATCCTACAATTTTTCTGACGTGCGTATATTTGACAGAAAAATATTTGTCTTCAGTTAGTTTGCATATAATAATAGCAGTTTGTCACTGCACGACTAAGAGAGACTTGAACTTATTATAATATTTTTGAAATTCAAATATTCGATGACGGGGAACGGAAGGAAAAATTTCCAATCGATCGGTTTAAGAAAATTTCAGATTTGAAGGATTATGATCTCCAGCCATTAAGTAAACGGGATCTAGCGTAACGGAGAAAATGTGTTTCAGAAGGGTTTTCCAAGCAGTAAATTTCGTTCTACTGCGTCATGCAGAGACTGATTTTCCTAAAAATGAGCATACGATTTCGGATTCTGGATTCTGAAATGACATTTAGAGGGAGGTTCCTACCAAAAAATAAGCTCTAGAATTCAATTTCAAACTTTTGCTGAAAAGGAATATTTATAGTTCCTTATTCTGAAAAAAATGGAGATAAAAGAACATTACGTGAGTACGTTATTTTGAACTATAAACCTACGTTGAACATATATACGTCTATTGAATAGAAATATCCCCTGGAGTAAAAGCAGACATTCGGGGTCCCATTATTAGCAATTAATCCCGTTAAACTGTCTTATTATTAATGCAAAACTGTAACCATATTTTTGGACACGGAGATGATTCACGAACAGTCTTTCCTCTGCAGGAATTAGACGTAAAAAGTAAATATCTTTCGCCTCACAGTTCTCTATACAGAATGAGAATATAGATCTGACTAAAGATTTTAAGGAATATATAGTAATACTTTAGCTGACAAAAGTATCTTACATGTTGTAAAAAAATGACAAATTGTCAAAAATTGCACTGTTGGAAAATTGGAAAGGGATTCCCACGTAGGGCTCGATTTAGAAACTGCAGGAAATTATTTTGCTGCTCACTTGTCAAAACAATTAAGTATATAAAACAAAAGTGGAGAAAATTGATAAAATAATATAAATTGTTTTTTTTTTTTTTACAATTCTCTGAAAATAGAAATTCAACTAAATTTTACAGAATGCATTATTGCAGATGCAGCTTTTATCTGACGACATATAAATTCTATAAGATAGAATATCCTTGGAGTAATGGTATTATTATTATTACTATTTTTAGGAAACTAAGGGATTTAACCGATTTGGCAACTCCAAAAAGTAATAACATCCAATTCAGTCTTCAAATTATTTTTTAACTACAGAAAAAGATGAAATAATTAACTGACTCGTATATTTTACTTTTTTGTGATGAAACGACACTAAACCGCTTACCATTATCATAAAATACTTGATTGTGCTTTTGAATTGCATTATTGCACTGATCTACATTAGAGTATGGACTTAACTGGATTGACTTCTAAAAAATTTTGTCATTATTCGATGGGGAAAAACACTTTTATCGTTGAAAGGTGAAAATCATTATTACATGGGAAAATTAATATGAATGTAAGAAGTTAGGAGTGAATAAATTACTCTGATACTAAAATTTCAAAAATTTCAAAAAATGAAATTAACCGACTTGTGTTGTGAATGGCTCAATTATAGGATGACTATTTAATTCATGAACATAGGAGAGTTTACTCTTCACTATGTACACACACCTATTTTGTATATATATATATATATATATATATACACAATGGGTCTCGATCTATCGTTTTTCAACG
>OU015490.1:256147774-256197774 GCA_907164885.2 Dolomedes plantarius
TTGTTAAACAATATGTACGAGCAACAGATCATAACGTACTAAATCAAGTTGAAATTATTAATATTAATAACGACCCAGTGTGAAGACGGTTTCGGCTGTAGTAAAAACTAAAACTACCCTATAGAAAAGTGCAATAATACACAATGCAACTGAATTTGAAATAAATATGAAAACTAAAATTGAAATTATTTTGTCTGTATTTCTCCCTGAACTTAAGGGGGTAGGTTCACGATCCAGATTTCCCTATGTCAGTAATGTTAAAATTGCTCATTTTTAATGAACATTTTAAAAAAATCCTATAGAATATATGGTTCTAAGTTTTTTAATGTATATTGCCTGACGTATATTAAATACGTTAACCAGAGCTTTTATAATTTAAATAACGCGATATTTTTTTAAAAATATATAAAATAACGAGTATTACGTATAGTACTTTTACTATACGTATTTTTTTTTTTTTTTTTTTTTAGAACACCCAAAATTACATCAAGTTTTATGTTACTAAATTACTCTAAATTAATTTTTCTAAAAATCCCTTCCTTAAAATATGTAATATTATGCATTTATTAAACATAAAAAGTTTGAAAATAAGTCACTGCAATAGTTTTTGAAAAAATGTTCCTTAACTGGCAAAATCACTGTTTTGAGAAATCAGCATTTAGTGAAAAGATGATAAGTTTTGCTTTCAGTATAGGAATCTACTAACCTATTCCTAGAAAAGTAATGTAAATGCATCAGTCAGACAGAGTACGCTCGATGATTTGGTTTGGGTTGGAGCGCTACGGTCAGCTTTTTGCTACACGAGGGCTAATTAGATCGGCACCAAAATTTATAAAACCGATTTCGAACGGCTACAAACATCCATGCCAACAGAGTGACTCGAACTCACCAGTATCTGAACCAAATGCCAGCGCCCTAGCCATTCGGCCATCACGGATCCGTACGCTCAATGAAATGTTGGGGGGGGGGGGGGAGGGGTTCTTTTCCATTTTTTTTATTTTCATATTAGTCCTTAGTATTTTTATGCCCCTATAACTTACACGCATACCGTGTTATTACCATGTTTTTTATCAACTTGCTTTCTTGTTTGTTTGTGTGTTTGTCCCTTACAAATCTTGCAATTGATTTTTAACTAACTTCCCTACTAGTTAGACTTTGAAACTTCTAGAATAGCTAAGAACACAATGACAATGCATTTTTTTAATACTTTTAGCCATCTTTAAGCAGAATTAAATTAATTTTCAGTTATCTTCAGTTAATTTTGTTTTGTAGGACTGGTGCAGTCATCTATCGGCCGGAACTGGAACGAAAAGCTAAACGCAAGTTGAACTTCCAATTAAACTTCATTTTTCTTTCAAGTTGATGGTATAATTTCTCAAAAAAATTTTAAAAAGTATTTATTAATACATAGAATTGTCAAGTTTATATGATTCAACAGAAAATTTAAAAACATGGTATATAAAAAATTCTTTTAATCTTGTAATTATTTTATTATGTACGCTCGATGAAGTGAAAATAACACGTACGCGCGTAAGTTATAGGGGCATTAAAATACTAAGACTAAATGCCAAAATTTTAAAAAAAAGAAACCTCCTAAAAATAGATTGAAATACATAAAAAAGTCACATGAAAGCTCCATCTGCAATAATGCATTCTACAATGTTTATTTAAATTGATATTTTCTAAGAAATTTTAAAAACAATGTATAGTATTTTATCAATTTTTTCCACTTTTTGTTTATGGACTTAATCGATTTGGAAAGCGAGCGGCTCACATCTGAGGCTTCTTCAAAATCAATTAAAAACACCATATTTTAATTACAAGAAAAATATACGAAACTCAACTGATCAAACACCTTTGCCAACATCTTTAAATGGTGAGAATTTTGAATCAATCATTTAATAGAACGGGCATTGGAGTTGCAGATCCTTTAATAAGAATTCTTTTCCTTGTTAGATTTTTTTTTCTCATTTTATTATTTTACTAAATATTATTACAGAATGTTTTTCGTTCTGAGATACCTCTAAATTTCCCCAAAAAAGATTTTTTTTTGTAAGAGAATTCAGAAAAGCAAAAATAAATAGTCTTAGAACATAAGTCTTATAAAGAATTATTACATTCAAGATTAAGAAAAAAATTCTGATAAAGAAATTTTATCTCCACAGCGTAAAGCATCTGCTACGGACAAATTCATAACTACCTGGTAAGGGGCAGCGATCAAAATCTAATCTCGTGATGTGCCATCTTAAAACCTTCGAGCCGCGTTCGACGCCAAAATCACGTTCTACTTATTCTGTTAATATCGGAGAGGAGCGCTATTATGGCGTCGCTTTGAATTTTTGGGGTTACCTGAACAGGAGGAAACATTATTTCGTAGTAGAATGAATTCAGTTATTTATTTGAATAGAAGCTGTCATTTCCTCCTCTGTACTCAGGAAGCATTCAAGGAAGGCGTATTATTCTAATAATGTTTTATTATTATTATTATTATTATTATTATTATTATGTTGTTGTGTTCTTGTTGTTGTTATTATTATTATTATTATTATCATTATTATTATTATTAGTATTATTATTACTAGCATTATGCCTCCTGGCCGGAACAACTCCAGACCAGGTCCATTAATGGCAGCGGGCAGAGGAATGCGGTTCCAGTTTACAATGGCCCCCAAGGTTCGTACCTTCCTCCCACCCTCGGTGACCCCAAAGAAGTACTATCCGGTCTAGATATTTTACTTGCCTATATCCGGCATAGATATGGATGCATTTAATGGATTTCTTCAGAATTCGAACCGAACAACCCTGTCCGAATCCAAAAGCGCTACTACTAGGCTACCCAGGGCCCATGAATTCAATTATATATTTGAATAGAAGTAAACGTCATTTTACAAGCTGTTGCCAAGAAATATTGCTTTTGAGGAAGGTGTATAATTCTAAATTATGTTGCTGTTAGGAAATGTTTTATTTCCTAATCTGTTTTCTTTTTGTATTCTTGTTTAACACGATTTTCCCGTTTCCCACAAATTGTAAGCTAGTAAATAAAAATATTTCCCTTTTTCCTCCGTATTTTGTCTTTTGTTTGTTCGTTTAGTATCGCATTAAATGTGTCCGTATGATAAACTTCCACAACAAAAAAAAAATTTCGCCCGCGGTTTTGTTCAGAAAAACATGAAAATCGCCCGCAGATGAGGTTAAGAGGATTGTTGGAGCGAATTTGAAAATTTAAACTACGAAAATAAAAATGGACTGTATATACAAAACTAAATCTTTTATTTACACAAGTAACGTATTACGAAATAATGCACCAGTCGAATTGGCGCTCAAAGCGAAAGTGTGAACATACACTGCTGGCCACTGTAATGCAACACCCTGAAGGAAACATGCAAATAACATGAAATTTACAACATGCATTAGCGGAGGTGACATATGCAAATGATTAGAATTTCAGCGCAGACGCACATCACGCGCGCCTGTGGCGCCACTTCAAAGCGCTATTTAAGGCTTGGAGATTTCGACGATTTCAAGGTTCGGCAATTGTGTTTTTCTTGTGGTTTTTTTAAAAAAAACCGATCAATTATCGCTCGTCGAAAACAGCGATCATCTTTTCATCAAGTATCCGAGTTCCACATAGGAAGGATAGTGGCCTACCGAGATTGTAGATTATCTTTCAGGGAAATCGGTAGTCGTGTTGGACGAAACCAAACAACTGTAATGCGGATATGTGATCGTTGGATGCAGGAGGGTACGACGGACCGGCGTGTTCGATCGCATACACCTCAGCGCACCACTTCACGTGATGACAGGCAAATTGTGCGCATGGCAGTGACGGATCGCTCAGTCACATCACGAACCATAGCACAGCACATGCAGTCTATAACGCATCATCCAGTGTCTGCGCGTACCATTCGACGCCGTTTACAGCAGAGTGGTCTGTCCGCAATACGTCCATTGCTTTGTCTACCCTTTACGTAGAACCACAGACGTCTCCGCCGCCAATGGTGCGATGACAGAAGGATGTGGACGGCAGGAATGAATGAAATTGTCTTTACTGACGAATCGCGCTTCTGTCGGCAACACCACGATGGTCGCATTCGAGTCTGGAGACACCGTGAAGAGATGATGCTGAACAGCTGCGTTATGCACCGCCACACTGGTCCTGCACCGGGTATTATGGTATGGGGCGGTATTGGATATCACTCTCGCACACCTCTAATACGCATTGTCGGTACTTTAAACAGCCAGAGCTACATCTCCGAGGTGTTGGAGCCAGTTGTCCTTCCTTACCTTCAGGGCTTGCCCACAGCCATATTTCAACAGGATAATGCGCGAACACACGTGGCACGCATTGTCCAACGGTTGTTCGTCAAACGCCAGATTGAATTGCTTCCCTGGCCGCCTCGCTCTCCGGATCTTTCGCCGATAGAAAACATGTGGTCCATGGTTGCTCTACGATTGACCCAGATTCCATCCCCAGCTGCCACAACAGATCAACTTTGGCAACGTGTGGAAGCTGCTTGGTCTGCTGTACCCCAAGAAACTCATCCAAAGTCTCTTTGAATCAATGCCGAGGCGTGTGGCAGCGGTGATCTCCAACAATGGCGGCTACTCTGGCTACTGATTTGGGACCACACTTCACAGAAGTCTATAAATTTAATCATTTGATACTTGGTCAACATGTTATCTACAAAATAAATTTTGTTGTGATAACTCTTGTCTTTCTTGGTGTTGCAATTTGAGTTACCAGCAGTGTAGTTCACCGACAATCGAATCTCGAAAGAGAAAAAAACTGTACTAAACTTTAACATAGGTGTTGTTGCCACTTACAAGAGGGAAAAATGGCGATCGTCAGCTATGACGTCAACAAGGATATATCAGAAATTTCTTTAAGTGGATATTTTTAGGAATTTTGTATTGCCTCCGTCTCTCCAATTTTCAATAAACTGTCTTCCGGACTCAGAGTAGAAATTCTAAATTGGAATTTTCTTGAAACAAAGATTATTCAAAATTATTCAATACAAAAATTATTCAATAGTAAATTATAAATACAATTATTCAATAAAAATATTCAGTTCAATTATTCAAACAAAATGATTCAATACAATTATTCCATAAAAATTATTCAATACAATTATTCAATAAAAATTATTCAATACAGTTATTCAATAAAAATTATTTAATACAGTTATTCAACAAAAATTATCCAATACAATTATTCAATAAAAATTATTCAGTACAAATTTTCCACAAAAATTATTCAATACAATTATTCAACAAAATTATTTAATACAATTTTCAATAAAAATTATTCAATAAACATTATTCAGTACAATAATTCAATAAAATTATTCAATACAATTATTCAATAATAATTATTCAATACAATTATTCAATAAAAATTATTCAATACAGTTATTCAATAAAAATTATTTAATACAGTATTCAACAAAAATTATCCAATACAATTATTCAATAAAAATTATTCAGTACAAATTTTCCACAAAAATTATCAATACAATTATTCAACAAAAATTATTTAATACAATTTTTCAATAAAAATTATTCAATAAACATTATTCAGTACAATATTTCAATAAAAAATTATTCAATACAATTATTCAATAATAATTATTCAGTACAATTATTCCATAGAAATTTTTCAATAGAATTATTCAATAAAAATTATTTAATAGAATTATTCAATAAAAATTAGTCAATACAGTTATTCAACAAAAATTATCCAATACAATTATTCAATAAAAATTATTCAGTACAATTATTCAACAAAAATTATTCAATACAATTATTCAACAAATATTATTCAATAAAAATTATTCAATAAAATTATTCAATAGAATTATTCAATAAAAATTATTCAATACAGTTATTCAACAAAAATTATCCAATACAATTATTCAATAAAAATTATTCAGTACAATTATTCTACAAAAATTATTCAATACAATTATTCAACAAATATTATTCAATAAAAATTATTCAATAAAAATTATCAATACATTATTAAATAATAATTATTCAATACAATTATTTAATAAAAATATTCAGTACAATTATTCAATAAAAATTATTCAATTCAATTATTCCATAAAAATTATTCCATAAAAATTATTCAATAGAATTATTCAATAAAAATTATTCAATACAATTATTCAATAAAAATTATTTAATTCAGTTATTCAAAAAAATTATCCAATACAATTATTCAATAAAAATTATTCAGTGCAATTATTCAACAAAACTGATTCAATACAATTATTCAACAAAAATTTTTTAATAGAATTATTCAATAAAAATTATTCAGTACAACTGTTCAATAAAAAATATTCAATACAATTATTCAATAAAATCATTTAATACAATTATTGAATGAAAAATCATTTAATACAATTATTGAATGAAAAATTATTCAATATAATTATTCAATAAAATTTATTTAATAATACAATTATTCAATAACAAAATTATTCAATGAAAATTATTTAATACAATTATTCACTAAAAAATTTTCAATACAAAAAATATTTTTTACCCTTAAAAGTGGTTAAAAATTTTACAGATTTTATAAACTCCTGAGACGAATTATATTGAGCCCTTTCCTATATACAACAGAAGAAGGAATGAAAGCAGAACTAGCTGATGAATGAAAAAATCGATCAAAAGCGGAACATGGCTAATATTCATTCCAAACTTCGAAGTGTTCAAGTATTTTTACATTCATAACGATCTCTAATGACACTTTTCGGAGAAAAAAAAATAATCTGATATCATCTTTTGAAACGGAAATACAACTTATACTAAATTATCTGACTGCAAAGCTTCTCTGTAGGAATTGAATTTTTTTTTTTTGCGATTAATATTTTAATATTCTAACTTTTTTACATTTTAATTGAAGTTAATTTTTGCTGCTTTTTATCGGGAATTATTAATGCAAAATAGTTTTTCTTTGCTTAGTTTTGTATTCAGAAATATCGTCCTTTTTAATTTCTTTCATGCTTTTAATATGAAATAAAAATGTTTTAGCGAAGTCTAGAGATATCCATGAAAGAATAATCAATGGATTTAACAGTAATGGTTCACCTTTAAATGGAAAATAAAAAAATCCTCTGAAAAGATAGTTTTTGTAATATACTCCTAATTTCTTTCATCACAAATTGCATGAAAAGAAGGGTAATCGTATACACATTGAAATGTGAATACACAGAAAACAGTCTGGTCGATAACAATTCAGAGCCAATAAAAATGAATGCCAAGAATAAATTAACCCACTCAAAATTTTGACCTCTTAATTACCATTTTAAAAGGCAACGTTTGTCCACTTATTAGAGGTCAAGGACAAAAGAAATTCTTTATTTCACTCTTATGTATATAGCTGAATTATTGAATTTGTGAGTATTTTAGCATGAGCATGTACGTGAGTATGAAGTATGAAGTACACTTTTAATTCTCTACTACAATGCAGAGATAAGTCAACAGAAGATTATTAAGGCTGCTGTGTACTAACACTAATAAATTCTCTCAACTCAATGTTTACCTATGGAGAAAATTTATCTACTATTTACAGCTACGTAAATGCTAAACTGCCGACTTGTATTTAAAGATTTTTTTTTTGAAAATTGTACTCTTTAATAGAGAATGAAACCTTGGGACATTTTTCATTTTTTTATTCAAATAATATTTTAAAATTTTAATTATTTGGTGAAAAAATCTGGTCTACTGTGTTTCAAACGCTCATAAATTCCTTTGGTGGACGAAATTTATAAAATGAATCCTGTTGCAAGGTGCAGGCTATCCGGAATTGCCATCTTTCTTAGATTATCAGTATTTATGTAGCTACCACATTAATGCAATATCACAACCGTTCCCAACCGGTGGGTCGCGGAAGGGTTACAGGTGGGTCGCGACTCGATCCTAAAACTATTAAAATGGTCTTTGTGTACTTTTATAATTGTAGTTTTTATCTTCAACTAGGAACACTTGTTAGTGAGTATGAAACCACTTGTTGCATATATTGCAGACATATATCGATTGTTAAATAAATAACTGTATTGCTACAAAGTGCTTATATTTTGTCAACCATTTTCAAATCAAAACACAAATTGTTTATCGATAATCAATCTGTATCTTCAAAAAAGCATATATATATATATATATATATATTTGTTTGCAATATTTGATGGTAAAATATATATATACATAAGGAAAGGAAGGGGTACGATCCAAATAAGGTTTTTTACTCCACCATGGACCGATGGACCGTGGAGGTATTCAGATAAGGAAAGGTGGGTCGCCGGCCGAAAAAGGTTGGGAACCACTGCATTATCATATGTCACATTACGTATACACATCAAATTACACATTTCACATGTGCATATGACATGTCCCATGTCACATTAATCACATTAATCACATTAATGCACATGAATAGTAGACACATATTTTAAATAGGTTAACATTTCGATGAGTGAATCCAATAGGGTTAGTACACAGCAGCCTTAAGATAATTGATGACAATATGTATTATTCTGCATTATAATGCCGATAAATTGTATCAGTGCATATTATACACACGCATTGCTTTTAAATACTTATAATATTCGCTCTAGAAGAGTTTGTAGGTTACAAATAATGACTCTACGTTTAAACACCATTTACAAATAACTGCGAATCTGCATTACGTTTCAATCTAACGATACATGCTTTTCTATGCATATAATCTCATATAAATACATATGATAAATATGCAATGTAAATTGATACATATAGTTTTAGAATTAAAATATGATTAAGGAAATAATGAGTCTGAAGGGAGTTTATCAGACTTAAATAAAGAAAATTTAAAAAAATTAAAGAAATACTGAAGAAATACAAACGTGAGAAAATTCTGAATTACGTTTCATTCTGGGATACAAGCTGTTCTATTACATTTCATATAATATTATGTTATCACACACTATACATATTTTACACGTATTAAATGCGTAAAACATTCGGTTTAGATGAGAATTAAGAAAATAAAAGATGGTTTTCAAGCACACTTTAAGTATAACAAAGATTTTTGTTTACATTTCATTCCGACAAGGAAAGCTCTTCAATTGCAATATGTATAATTTTACGTTAATGCATACAATACACAAGTAGTTGCATATTTAATAGCATAATATTTGAATTGGAATAAAATTATAGAAATAAATATTCATTCTGTGTTCTAACACCATTTAAAAATAACAATGATTTTGGATTCTTATACTCTGTCGATAAGATCTATTCACCCCGCACCCGGTATACTTTATCAAACCACATTCATTTCAGAAACCCGCATCTATTCTCCTTAAAGCTGTGGGATGTTTATCGGCAAAACAGTGTCGAAATGTTCTAGAAAATTCGGCGAGACGAGTTGCTGTAGGCATCAGTGATAAATGCGGAGGGAAAGAGGTAGATATATATCACTGTCCTTTTAACGGATTAATTTCCGTCTGACAGCTAGTCCCGTTGCCAGTTACACAAGACTTCGAAACTTTGTGTTAATAGTTAGGGCAGGTTTAGATGGTAACTCGTTAAAGTAGACATTGGAGGTGTACTATTACTCAACGGAATGGGTAAAAAACACGATTTAACGCACTTTGAAAGTGGAATGATTGTGGGTGCTTGAAGCAGTGGAGCGAGTGTCAGCGAAACAGCTTAGCTTGAGATGTGTTTTATATCAGCTGCTGTTCACATTTACAAAGAGTGGACTACCAAATAAACAACCTGGTCTCAACATAAGAAGCATGGCTACTGGATGCTTGAGCTGAAAGGAGAGTTTTACAGACGTATCCATTTAAACAGAATGGCAACAGTACATAAATTTAAGGCGAATTTTAATCAGGGACCAACTCCTCACGTCTCGCTCACACAGGACTACGAGAGTTGGACAGTAATGAATGGAAAAAAGGGAATGAAGCACAATGTATTACGTTAAATGTTATCAATGACCAAGTACATCTATTTATGTTGATGGTTTACCCCACTGAAAATGGATACTTCCAGCATGACAGTATCCATCTCCAGTAAATAATGTCCTTGTCATAAAGCTCAAATTGTCGGCAGATGGTTTGTAGAGCCTGACAGAGACTTCACTTTTGTTCAGTTGACTTCCACAATTACCATATCTCAATCCAATTGAGACTTTGTGGCATAAGGTCAAAAGGAGTATGGGGCAGCTGGATCCAGAACCATTAAGTCTTAAAGAGGTGCAAAGTGCAGCTCATTGGATAAAACGTGAGATTCCTGAAGCCGTCTACCAGCATCTCATATAGTGAATGTCAAACAAAAGCTCAAAAGTATTGTGACCAAAAGTGGATCAGCGTTGTACTGAAGAGGTGGTCATAATTAACTGGCCCTTCAGTTTCATCATATAAAATGCAAAGTACATTTTCAGAAATACTTATGTAATTAATCATAAATTTAAATTAAATATGTTCACTAATGTTATCTCTCATACTAGACTTCATGTTAGAGGTCAATAGAGTGTAAGGCAGTTGCCTGTTAGAATAAAAATGCGATCATCCACAATTTGAAAATTTTCAATGTTTTTTATTAACAATGAAGTTTTGATTATCCTTTTGCAGGTGATACGAAAAAAGTTAAACATAAAATGGCAAAGTATCATATCAGCAGTATTCATTCCATCTCTATTAGTTCTTAAACTACCAGTTGTGAAGGTTAAAGGCCTGTTCACATAGAATCCATCAACTTCAGCGTTACTCGTATTCGCATATATTTAACCAATTACAAACCTCGAATCAATTAGCAACAAAATTGTTAAGGCCTGTGATTCGTTTAAATTATGTCAATACGATTAACGCTGACGCTGAGGGATTCTATGTAAATGGGCCCTAAGTCTAGCGAAAGCTATAGTTCCTGGTAAGATGTTTAGATTAAATGAGCTATCCCATTTAATGTTGCAGAAATTCTTCTTTTTTGTTATGTAAATTCATTTGCATTTTATGAGACAGTTACTCAGTTTTAAGACAAAAAAAGATATTACTTTAGAAGTTATACTTTTTAATATAACAATATAAATGTAGAACTCATTTACCTTTATTACAGAAAAATTGAGAAGTGGCCTTTAAATGAATTACTGGCATTATTTTTAACCTCTCGAAACCGGAATAATATGTCCCACTGGGTGCATTAATGACTTTCTGTAATGTTAATCCTAAATATTAAAATGCATTGTTATTTGAAAAATAAAGCACACTTCTAGAAATACTGAGGTAATTAGTCATAAATTTAAGTTGCTTATTACACTAACTTTGGAAATTAGTGATAGTGATCATAGTACTGTGAGACTATAATCGTTAGAGTAGTGGATACCGCTCAGGCATAGTGTTATGATCATCAGCGATTTCTGTTTATAAAGAAATCCCAATCATCTGTGTGTAATAAGAGAAAAATAGGTTACAAATAAATGCTAAAGTGACACGTAAACTACATTCTAACCCCACCCCCTTTTAACGTCTATAAAAATCAATCAAGCTGCCTTAATTTAACGTCAAAGCTCCCAGATTAACAATACCGTGTTCTAGATTTTTTTTTCATTGAACATAAATAAAATAATATTGATAGATCACCATAAAAATAAGAGTTACAACAAATCACGTAAATTCAACAATCTAAAATTAGCAGGTCTATTAATTCTTTTTACAGAAATAAATTCAGATTTACTGCATAACATATATATATATATATATATATATATATATATATATATATATATATATATATATATATATATATATATATATATATTTATATATATATATATGTGTGTGTGTGTGTAAGTAATGCTCAACCATTCATAAATTCTATTCCTTTAATTTTGTCTATTCCTTTCCGTAACTCTTATCCAACCCCATCCCTGTAAATTTCAATTTGTGCTCGTCCCGATCATGCCTGTATTTGTCGCGCTTAGCTGTCGCTGGGCATATCACACCATATATTATCACGTGATGAACGAAACTAACTTTTCATTTTCCTGGTGTGGTAGTCTAAATTCACTTCACTAAGCATCATGTAATAGCTTGAACTAGTCAATTCAGTCAACCTCTCCTCAATTCATATAGCTGTTGTAAATATTCTTCAACACTTAATATTTCTTGTAAATAACTAGCTGAAAACCCGCACTTCGCTACGGAGTACATTCAAATTTAATACAACGGTCAATGTATACAATCGATGTATATATATATATATATATATATATATATATATATATATATATATATATATATGTATATATATATATATATATATATATGTATATATATATATATATATATATATATATAAATATATATATATATATATATATATATATATATATATATATATATATATATATATATATATATATATATATATATATATATATATAGAAATCGTAAGGGATATTTTTAAAGACAAAATAATGTAGAAGAAAATATTTAAATTAAATCTAATAGGACATACTAAAGAATATAGTACAGTTTGAGGAACATATCTTTTACTGTATTGTAATATTTTTTTGGATAATGTCCAATCGTCTGCCGCATTAGCAAAAAAATAAATAAATAAATAAATAAAAAATACATTTGGTCTATTTCGTTGTTATCACGTGATGATAAATTTATTTAAAGTACCAGAAAAAGAATTCACGTGATCAGCATTTAAAAGTAAAATTCTAAAAATTAATCTTTAAAAATTCACCAAAAATCAGAAAATGAAGGTAAAGATTCGAAAAAGATTTCATTTTAAAGGAATTTTTATGATCTTTCTCGTGATATAAATTTTATAACCCTCAAATTATCATTTTAAATGCAAACTCAAACAAAGTTACTAAAACAGCTTAAAAATTTAATTTTAAAAAATCTAAGAAGTTTTGAACAATCCTTCTTAGTGCACCCCTACACCATAAGAAGAATCGCCATGCAAAATTTCAGCCCTTTAGGTACAGCGGTTTGGTCTGTGCGTTGTATGTCAGTGAGTCAGTGAGTTACGGAACTGTTTTATATATATAGATGTTCTTATATATATAGTCATGTATGTTGATCTCAACTAAATATCGATATTGTCTATAAGTAATGTGCTCGAGTAAATAAAATAATTATTCCCACCAACTGAACCCTATTGACTGGATTAAATAACCACTTAAGCAAAGACGAAAAGAATGCACCGCCTTCCGTAACGATTCTCCTTTCGGTCGCGGATTGGAGACAGACTTATTTTTAAAATTTCTCATGTACTTTAAAGTTACATAAAAACATGAATCATGAAAATGGACCGGCATTTCTCACTTACAAGAAACTTGTGGAAAAACAAACGGGAACAAATGACTTCATAATAACCTACGTGTATAGATACGTGTTTCGAACTTATTAATAGTTCATTAATGGTTCATTGCCAGTACGAGATGCGTTAGGTGTCATTGTCACTGATCAATTTCCCAAATGCGTAAATTCATTTATGAAAGTGTGTAAGGTATACACAAGATTCGATTCACAAGAATCGAACTTTTGAGTGAATGAATTAAAGAAGCTGCTTGGGATATACTAATTTCGGCATACGCGCTTAGTATAAATACCATGCAGCGTCTTTAATGAAAAAAAAGGTTGTTAGGGTTGAAGGAAGGTTGTTAAAGTTGATAGATAAGCGATAGGGAGCTACGAGGTATGCAGCTCCAGTACTATCCTGAGCTAGTGCTTAGGGGGCCCGAAGTTTACGTGGCAGTACTGCTGGTTTGACTTACTGTTTGTGAGTATTGAAAATATATTGTTCTTGAAAGCTGTATTTATATATTCCGTACAAGTAGTACGTATGCTTATTACTGTAAAAGCCAATTATATATGTGCAACGAATTCAATAAACATTGTTTCATGTATAAACTGTGTTTGCATCAAATTCAAATAGAGTGCCACTTCAAATTATATACACCCAGGTCTGGGTAGAAGTGAGTTAAATTCTCTATAAGTGTTCATAGTATCAGTGTTCATTGTCTCTAATGATTAATTTGAAACACGTATACATCCTTTTTATTATGGCGTAGATATTAAGAAGATATTTGTTCCAAATTTGTGTTTGCTCACATAAATGAGAATACAATGTATAAAATTTCATATTCCCAGACGGAATGTAATATAACAATAATGAATTAATGTAGTATGAATGGGAAGTAAAAAAATATATTCTTAGTGTATGAAATCAAAGTTAATCTCAATAAAGGAAAGAATATTTAAATTTGTCTAACTTTATGCTGAGCTCTTATTTCTGGACGAAAATAATGAACAAATGAAATCATGTTAAGATACTGATATGCGATAGTTGATGCTGATACATGTAGTGATTTTACTAAATATATGGAATCAAAAACATAGCATGTCTCTGAAAGGAAAACCGCCGTTTGCTCAGTTTGCAATTCATGGATTACACACGTGTATGAAATATTATTCATAAAAGAACGTCAGATGACTATAATGACACGTATCCCTCAAAAAAACGGGAGACCCTTATGAGAAAAATATTATTCGGAATATATTTCTATGCAAGTATTGCATTTTTCCTTTTTTAGTAAGTACAAAGTTATGAAATTGTTTCGGCAATTCATCCGACAGCCATGTGCTTCGTGTAAGATTACGACTTTATTGAAGTTCCTTCGGCCCTAAAAGTTTAAAATCCTACAACATAGAGTATTTGCTTCTGTAGTCAATGTCGTCCTCTGCAAGTTTCCCGCCGTTTAAGGAAAATCAAATACGTTGACCAAATTTTTCAATTTACCACTGAGAACAGACAGACGCCAAACTTATGAGTAGCAAACGATAAAAATAATTAACTCATTATTGGTGAAATTATTTCCTATTGATGTTTCCTGCCCAATATAAACAAGAAGTACATAAATTAATATAATAGTTCCCTTACATAAATAAGATAACAAATGAGTTACGAGTTAGCTTTAATTACTCCGAAATATATTGGAATCTTGGTGGCCTCTTTGTACAAGGGAAACGTATTGAATTAAAGTAATTAATGACTAATAGTTCAACTTAGTTACACGCGAATAGTTTAGTGTAAAACCTTGTGACATGGATTTATAGATACATGGGTGAGAAGACAAATGGATTTAACAGTTGGACTTAGCCTAAAGTGGCGCATAAATTCGTATCACAGATGTTCATTCAACATATTAAGCTAGGGGAAATTTACTTTCCTACTGCTATTAGGTTTATCTTAGACTAGCTGAATACCCGTGCTTCCCTTCGAAGTACATTTTAGAATAATTTCAATGAAAAAATAATGAAATTGCTTTTTAGGGGATTTCCTTATAAACAATAGTTTTTGTTTCGTCATCGGGCGGAACTAATATTACCAGGCTCGTCCGCGAACTTACGCGAGAGCAAGCTACGTAAAACTGACCGTGGGAGAAACAAATTTCTCTTAAATCTACGCCAGCGTATTTTAAAGTTTGGTCTTGAGACTTATTTATCATCATGGCGATGCATATTTTCGGAGGAAAATCGCAGTTAGTTTCCGTGACTGACTAGTCAGTCACGAAACTGTTTTATATATAGGTTTAATTTAATATCCATAAAACATGTTAATTTGAATTAAATTCTTAAAACACTTCCATCTCAATTAGTCTAGTGGTTAAATTCTATCTTTTACAGTATTTTAATTTTTTTTTTCTCAATTTATTTCGTTTTTATGCACGTGATGCAAAATTAATTTAAAGTATCACAAAAAAAGGAAATCTCATGATAAGCATTTAGTAAATTAAATTCTAAAAATTAATCTTTAAAAATTCCACAAAAATCAGAAAATAGAGCTAAAGATTCGAAAAAGATTTCATTTTAAGGGAATTTTATGATCTTTCTCGTGATATAAAATTTGTAAATATTAGCCTTTTAGGTCTGGGGCGTTATCTGTCAGTCAGTCAGTCAGTCACGGAACTATTTCATAAATATAGATTAACAAATGAATATTTTTTAATTCTACTTTTCACCGAAGGTGGTAAAGGTAAAAATTAAAGGTGCGTATATTTAAGTTTTTTAGGTGTTCATGGCCTTTCTGGACTGTTCCAGTGATTTCAAGCTGGCGGCCGATAGGGGGCGCTTCTGTATTTTTATCAACCCCCTAGAACTTTAATATAATCTCAGTACGAATATCTTCCTCATTTTTCTTAACACTCCGTCGGGCGCGTCTCGAAACTTACGTCATCGGGCATCTGTGAGATCGGTGTATGTGTCAGATACATCTCTGTTTTATGTGTTTTCTGTTAATTTGTATTACTTTAAATCTTCTATTTTTATAGGTCCAGGCTTTTACCCCCGGACCTTTTTTCAGTTTTTTAAATTTTTTTACAATTTTTATTTTTCACAAAACAGCAGCTAATAGAAGTAAACCGATAAAGGCTTTTATTTCAATATTATCTGTTAGTCTTGCATCTCTTTCTCTACTACATAGATTAGAAACTGCAGAAATGTATTCTTTAGTGCATTTCACATTTATTTCCAATATATCGTCAGAAAAAAACAGATCCAAGAGCCGTATATAGATTTTATACCTTTCGCACTTCCAATTATTCCAGGTAATTTTGTGATAATATTCTGCAATCTACCTTTGACATTTTTTCTTCCGATCCATTTTACCCATTTAGTACTATTGTCTTCTCCTACATAAAAATCACCATTAGTAGCATCATCATCAAATTCTGTGTCATTATAATCACTTTCACTGCTATCAGAATCAACTTCACATGTTTCTGAAATATCTTCTGCGTCATCATCACTTTCATCATATTCTTCAGCATTTAATTCCTAATTTCCATCACTAAATAGAATACTATGAACTAGCTCAAGGTCTTTTTGATTATTCAGATCTAAAAAGCGTTTAGCACTCATCGTGGGAAAAGATAAATCAAAAAGTACAGGGAATCTTGATACTTCCGTAAAGCTTCAAGAGACAAACGTTATCGGGCGCGTGTATCTGACAGATACATAACTTCAAACAATCTTCAAAACAGGAAATACTCCTACACAGAACTGGCCGTTACTGCATTCCAAAGGAGCAGGTGGTCAGATGGACAGATGCTGATAAGGTCAAGGTCGTAAGACCAAGTTTTAGGGGACAAAATCAGATATAATGACACGCGTGTATCTGTCAGATCAACGCGCCCGATGGAGTGTTAAATAACTGTGACAACTCTGGCCCAGTGGGTGGGCGTGCGCCTTCTAATTTTTGCTCCCGGGTGCGATTCCCGGCGTTTGCTTCTATTATTTACAATTACTTATTTTACTTGTATTGTGTTTTTACTGATAAGGGCCTATTTATTTAATTACCTGCTGAGCCAATATATTTCTGATGCATAATGTTACAATTGGCGATAAAATCCTACAGACCTTGGAGCTCCGACAAGTTGAAATACCTGAACCTGAACCTGGAAGTGAGTGTTCTCTTGTGTTGCGTATTGAATGTATCGAAAGTGCGTTAGGCGTATATTGTATTGAAGAGTCCGTTATCCTGACATGTGTTTTTAGAGTTTTCTGTTGTAAAGAAGACATTTGTTACGTGTTTTCTATTAGTATTTGTGTATGCACCTGAAGAATTTGGAGAATAATAAATTTTATTTTGTGTGCACTTTCAAGAAGAGATTTTTATTCAATCCCATCGAACCCAGAAAACAGACCAGTATCTAGTCCGGATATGGGCACGTTAAATATGTGGGCCGGTCATTATAGGGAGCAATGCTGGCTCACCTAAAAAACTGGTGTTCCCATAGCAAAGTAGACAGCAAAAGCAACAGTGAATAATAAAAGACGAAGTCTCAGGTCGAGAGCCTCTGCATTGGACAATTACACAACAAAAATAAATTAACACTGCATTAAATTACGAGCGACCTATGTTTTGGAAATGTGAAGAGCCAAAAATATTCAGTCACAGCACAAGTGTCTTTTTGAATTGATTATTGGGATGTTCATTCAGCACAATTGTAATCCCAGTTGTTGGGATGAATACTCGAGGTAGCACGACTGGCATATAGAGAATCGAGTTCCCACTGACGTTTTCAGCAGAGCAGTTGCACACAAAATGATACTTGAGTTATTACTATTCAAGTTAGTTGTAAGATAAAGATTTATCATAGCACAGCGAATCTACAGTATACCCGTTGTTATATTATTATATGCCGGACATCTGCTTGTTTTCGTTTACAAGGGGAGGGAGGGTTTGTAAAATGACTAAAAATGTGCTTACGTAATACTTGACCGGTCCCTATATTAAAAAGCATGTTTTCTTGTTTTCAGACTATTAGACAGGATGAGTAATAGATAAACTAGAGCTATCTCGCTTCTAGTCAAAAATGCGTCAATAAAAATCCTGTTTGAAAATTTGGTAAATCGTCTGTATTACGTATGTTTTTGTTTCCACTAAGTGATTTGTTTTTAAACTATTTGTTTTCATTTCTTGTGCATTTTTAAAAATGCATAGGATACAGTTTATTGCAATAAATTTTGAATGTGAGTTCTTTTATCAGTTGTGTTTAATGAGTTATAATTCCCTTTCTATGTATGAGAAATTAATTTACTTGAACCATTGATGTTCATTACTCTACAAATAGTAGTTTAGTTAGACATATACGCAAAGCTTTTTAAACTTCATATGAAAAATACAAAGCGGCCAATTATTAAGGTACTATAAATGGGCAGTAAAACATTACCATTTGTATTTTTATTTCGAATTTTGTGTATTTATTTAGCGTGCTTCGCAAGTTTTATGTACGTAGTAGTTTAGAAATTTCCAAACTCCTTTCTTAGAATAAGTTTCAACAAATTAAGTTAATTTCTCTTTAACGACTTAACTTTACAAGTTTTCTAGTGGAATAATGACACTCTATTATATGAACTCAATTACGTATAACTTTTTTGTCGTTTTAAATCTGCTTTATAGAAGGAAATGGAAAATTAAACACCCGAAAGTTTTCTTTGAATACACTGCTCGCAAAATTATGGTCTTGGATTTCCGTGGTAGTTGTGAATTGTTAAATATTTGCAATACTGTTGTTAGAAAGGAGCTTTCTATGTTAATTTTTTATATATTTTGTGCTTCCAAATTAGAATGATATATGAGTTTATTGCATCTAAGTAGTTTCCTTGAGAACAGTAATGGTTCCATTTCATTTTAATCGTGTAAACATTGCTAATGTGCTACGCCCAAGGTATAGTGGTTAGCTTCCCAGGCACCAAGGGGGACTCGCCATCAGTGACGCACCCAGGGGTTAGGCCAAGGGATCCTGCCCCCCAAAGAAATAGAAATTACATTATGAATATTGAATTTGCATTACAAATATTTTTATCCGTTCAACCCCCCCTCCCCCCGTAAGATTAAATCCTGGGAGTTCCGCTGTTCGCCATGGCTACATAAGAGGCCTTCCAGGTTTGGATTCCCACCGGTGGGTACAGACCGCAGACGGCAGCTGCTCCACGGACACACCGAAACAAGCCCCTGGCGCCCCAACTCAAGGTCAAAGAGGTGCTCAAAGAGGTGGTCAAAGAGTGCTCAAAAACTTCTTTAGACCATCGTTTGTCCTTCGGAAAAACTTCCAAGTCATTAAACTTGAGAAAAAGATCGTGAGCTTCCCCGCAGTGGGTTTGGATTCAAATCTTGAGTAAGGCTTGGACGTTCCCATGTTGTTCCCTTATAGGGAGCAATGTTGGCTCACCTAAATTGTGCTCACACAATTAAGGTACCCGTACACGTAGAGGAAATCCTTGATGTTTTAGATGCGCAGTCCAAACCTTGAGGATTTCCTCGTCGTGCGTGTGAAGCCTGGAGACCGAGGGCGGACTGTACAGTCCCCGAAATCCGGATTGGAAAATATTTCATGTGTATGGGTGAGTGTTCTGTTGAGGAAATCCTGCAGACTTTTTCCTTCAGGATTTCCTGTACGTGTATGGCTATCTTTAAGTAGCCAACAAGATTTCGCGTTGTTGATGAGGAGCGTTGTTGATGCTTTCAAGTGTCAAGTGCTTGCCTCCCCGGAAACAAATAAACGATCCTTAGCTAATGATTATTTTGGAACTTCCTAACAAGTGATAAGGTTGTCGTATTGCTACATCCAGCTTTAGTTGGTTGGGCGTGTATCCAAAATTTATTTTGGTTAGTACAATTTATATATTTTTTTAGAAATTATTTGGATGCATTATGTTTTATTTATTTTGTTGAATACAACCCGAAGCCCTGGATGTCGAATTTAGCAAATGAACAAAAGCCAATAAACTATTCTCAATTTTAGATCATGTAATTTAACACCATCAACTTTCAATTTAGACAAACTAATAGATTTTAACATAACAAAACGTAGTTTATTTACACACTTAATATTTACAAGTATAAAAAGAATCTTTCATTTCCCAAAATCAATGCACAATATTTTTATCTCTCACAAATTGTATTTACTATTACTTTGCAAAGGTTAGGGAGCGTCCCGAGCACAAAACAAATAAACTTATCTAATAGTTGAATACTAAAACACTTTCTCACTAAAAAACTCCTTCCTTACGAAAAATCTAATTTACCTAGCTCAAAGTGGAACTGAACAAATCAAATTGAGATTTAACACTCACCCCAAATGCTTTTCATCAAACCAATTTGCTAATTTGGCCTTCTCGCCTCGCCGAGGGTTCGGGGTCACACTGCTCCACTGGGTAGGGGGCTGTCTGTACTTCTTTCAAGATGAGTGATCAATCTCTCTTAGTTGATATCGTAGTCGGGCTCTCCTTGACATCTACCTTCACTATTTCACTCGCGATGGGGATCTCTTCTCGTCGTGGAACTGGGCGCTGGGCTCTCCTCGTCGTGTATCTTCTCGATTTCGTTCGCGATGGGGATCGCTTCTCGGCTGCGGCACTGGAGCTGGATCTCTTCGTCTCTGCTGCAATTCGAGTGCGGACCTCTCTATTTTACGTAGTCAACGCAATCGTTCTCTATAAGTTTATCGTATATGAAATCTGGGGAGCTCTTCTCTCTACCCACACAGTAGCCGGAACGGGTTTAGGTGGAACCCTCAAGTCCACTTAAAGTATAACTTTTTTAGTCGTGCTGGAGATGGGGACCTTCCGCTTCCCCGATCAAGACTCTCTCTCCTCTTTTTCTTCCAATACTCCTTCTATGGTCGCCCAGTGGCTAAGTGGATAAGGCATCGGCCTGCCACGCCGTCGGTGTGGGTTCGATTCCCGCATAAGACTTGGCTGTATTCTGGGGAACCGGTCAGTCTTCCGCCTGCAATTGGAACCCCGTCTAGAAAGGGGAGCTGCAACCCATCGTCCATCGCCGGTGTCATCGTCTGTCAATAAAATTCTTCAGTGATTGTGTCATTTGTCTGTTTCTATGTCTTATATTCATATGTACACCGGACTGGGGTGTAATGTTGTCATCCCCCAGGGACATTAGCCACACACACTCCTTCTATATATTTTATTTTAATCCCCTTTCACACCCATGACTCCACCTTCTCATAAACTTCAATCAGCCATTCCGGACACCGTAAACTTTTCATTCACTATTCTCCCTTCACACTTTCTCATTGGCATCTGAACTTAAAAACATCACGCCCTCACTGCTTGCCCTTTTTGGACTACCCAAGATTTGCACGTGGCCACCTTCCGAACCGTACTACCATAAATTTAACATAAAAGGCCTTTGTAACATAATGTCACCTTTCGGCTCCGTCATCTAATCTGTGTCTCCAGCTCAGACCTTCCCATCTTCAAAGCTCATAAAGCTGTCTCGCACGGGCTACGTCCTAAATAACTCCACTCTTCTATAATTACTGTCGGCGTTTTGATTACCGCAAACATGTAATAAAGCTAGCTTTTTATTTAATAACGCTTTACTACAATGGTCATACTGTGTGACAAGTACAACGTCCTATTCGGGACCGAAACAACCCTATCCTTTTCAGCATATTACCAAAAGTACATTCCTTTGTATGTAGGGGAAAAGGGGAAAAAGATAGGGACATGGAATTAGCTGTCTAAATTGCACTCCGTTGCTATTGTTCTATGTTTACCAGTGTGAAAAGACGTAATGGTTATTTTTTTTATATATTTTGTGGGAAAGTCTACTGCCCTGTCAAAAAAGAGTTCTTGTGCTAGCCGGCTGTCGTTAATTACCATTGGGGCACACTTTTAATGTTTATATGAGGCCTCTGAACCCGGGATTTATTGTCGGTACAAATTTTACTATGCGTAGGCCTCCTGTAGTACCCACAGCTAAATCAGTTTTTGCATGGATCTCCTTTATGCAAACTTCACACAGCTTCACTAGCTCTATTTTTGGCCGCTAGGGGACTGAAAACTGATTCCGTTGTACGGTGGAGAATGCTGACACCGTTTTTAATGTTACTACGGAGCCCTCGCAGACAGAGTTTTATCCAGGACAAATTTGGCTTTGCGTGAGCCTCCGGTCGTACAACACATTTACAAAAATCTTTTTACGTTGTTTCTATTTTTATTTTTGGCGACTAAGGAACCGAAAATGGGATTGTAAAGTGGGTCCACCGCTCACTTCGCATCGAAGTCGCGACCGCTGCTCAGCCGTAAGTTTGGGGCGCGCGCCCCGGGTTTATATATTCGAAATGAATTCAAGTGTGACCAGGGCTCAGGATCCCCCGAAAAATAAGAGGACCTCAGGCCGTTCCAATACGTCTGTATGTTTCACTTCTGTGGCAGAAAAATCGGTATTTTCGGTTCTATCAAGTCACCGCTATTGAGAACATTTCGGGGCCTCTTGTCTCGGGGTTTTATTTTCGGGGCAAATTTGACAAGGAGCAGATCTCTGGACCTAATAGAAGTTTAAGAAAAATTTTTAATGACATTTCTAGCTCTAATTTTGACCGCTAAGGAGCCAAAAATGCAATCGCCGATGCCATTTTTACGGTTAATTAGGAACGTGTCAAATTGGATTTACTCTCGGGACAGATTTTGCTGTGAGCACGCCTCTACGTCTGTACGAGACGAAGAAGAAAAACTTTGAGAAGTGTTTCTAGCTCAATTTATGGCCGCTAGGAGGCGAAAAATAGATCGTCGCTTTCGTGGACGCGTCGTGGCTCAGATGGCCTATTGGTTGCCCCAAAAACTTATGTTTGGAGCAAAATCGAGCCAACGTATGGTCAACTTATCGCATGACTCCAAGTATACGATACGTTTACGGAAAACTTAGAAATGTAATTCTTGTTTATTTTCTGTAGGTGCCCCGGGTTGCCCCAATTGGTCGGCAGATCTGTACTGTCCGTCCGGCGCCTAGGCCCATAAGAAACGGGAAATCAACCTTCAGCTGAGTAAATAATGTAGCTCTTGCTACGCATCCCGGTCTCCAGTTTGACACTTGTCGGGTAGACTGACCATCCGGGACGACGTAATCTCAAGCACGCATTTTCTATTTTCGGTCCGTAGAAGGCTGAAAAAGTGATCTCGTCCTATGGTCGCGTAGAAAACCTAACCACCAATCGGGCGCTATATCATTCCGCAAGAGCCGGTGTTTTATTTCCTGAGCATATAAGACTGTGTGGGCTTCAAGAAACTGCCGACACACATGGGAGGTATAGTAATGTTAAAAATCAGTTTGTCTTTGCCTGAATATACACATATCACCTGCAAATCTTTAAATCTTTTCAAATTTAAGGAAGATTTAATCGGGATTTGGTAAAATCTTACCGCTACAGAGGCTGTTCACACATTTTTTAGACGATGTATATTGTATTCACAAAACTAAATTACATAATATTCTTGTGTTTTAAATGTTCTGTTTGACATCCCTTATTCTGAACTATCTTTCGACACCGCAATTTCCAGGATAATAATGCCTTTTGAAGTGTCAGAAGAGGTATTCTATCCCATTCCTCCTGAACAGCTTTCCAGAGTCCTGTAAGGGTTTTGGGACGACGTTTGGATAATGCAGATTTTAAAAGTCCGAAAGCACAAAAATTCCATAGGTGATACATCGGGAGATTTAGTAGGGATATCAGTGAAGGGTATGTCCTTGATGTTTTTTGTTACATTTCTCTTTACGAAATTTACAGTGGATTTTGATGTGTGACTGCTAGCTTTGTCCTGATGGAGTCTCACAGATTGATGGCACTGTGGGTAAAGCGATGGAATTTCATTCAGACAAATTGGCGATAAAATATGTTCCTGATATTATTTGGAATTAATCTTGACATTTTTTTCCACTCTCTTTATTTTTAACTTGCCATTATAAGAAAAACCAACAACAATCATGAATCACTTAGAAAAACTTTCTTTCGATTCTTTGAACCATGTACTTAAATTTTTTCTCCCCTTTTATGATAATAAATGGCTCTCTTTTTGTTGCAATCATTTACATACACCCATGATTCATCTATTGTGACAATTATTTTCCATTTTTCTTTGGATAAGTGTTTCTCATATAGAATTCTGCAGCGTGTCCTGCGTTCAGCAATATTATTTGGAAGAAGACGATGCACATTGCGTTTTTTCGCTTTCTTAAGATTTAAATCAACGTTTATCATTTTGTTTACAGTGGACACCGAGCATTTTAATGATTTTTCAACTGTCCTTTGACTAGGGGGATTTTCTTTTAACATTAAACAACGTACCTTTGCAATAGTCGAAGATGTCTGTTTTTTCCGTTCCATTTTAGGCTCCAATTTGACTTTTTTTCCTTTCTTGTTGACGATATTACCTATCGACACTTTAGATATCACAAAACCATGACTCTCACACCGTTTTTGGATAACGGAGTATGCATATTTCTCTTCGGAAAGAGCAAAAATGTAGCCTTCGAACCACTGCTTTGTTAAAAACGCCATTTTGAATAAAAACAAATCTTTCAAGCCGTAGACGATAATTTTGACTTTTAAAAACATAGTACAATTGCAATTATTTCTTTTGCAGCAAACGATTTTTTATTACCGCTTACCAAAATCGTCTAAAAATTGTGCGAAGAGCCTCGGTATATGCGTAGTTTTAAAGTTTTACATTTTTTGGACATTACCGGGTGTGACACATTCCCGGGTGTTTGGAAGGCTTATAAAAAAACATATTACCAATACAGCAACAAAGTTGACTTTACTGGAAAAAGAAACATTACAAGTTTTGTTTCACAAATGTGTTAGTAGATGGCTGCTCTAGGTCTGATAGCAGTAGCAAATAAAAGAAACACAGACTTTTGAAAATTTTCGACATAAGACAATGGCGTTTACAAGTTTTCAGAGAGCTTGCTGCGTGTTAGAATTTGCGAAAAGTGAATGTGTTGTAACAGTTCAAATACAATTTCGTACAAAATACGGATTTCAACCAGCAACGGATAAAAGAATTCATGCGTGGTTTCGGAAATTTCAGGAAAGTGGTTTCTTGTGTGATGGAAAATGAACTGGTCGTCCAGGCCTTTCGGCGGAAAAGGTTACTCGTGTACGAGATGCATTTGTGTGAAGCCCGAAAAAGTCAATTCGTCAAGCGAGTGCGGAATTACAGATCCCGGGAAAAAGAGAGTGAAACAAGAATTTGACTTTAGACTTGATATCTACCGCATCACGAAAGGTTCACATAGTGCATTTGTAAAACAAAACTTGTAATGTTTCTTTCTCCAGTAAAGTAAACTTTGTTGCTGTATTGGTAATATGTTTTTTTATATGCCGTCCGAACCCAGGAGGGAATTGTGACACACCTGGTATATGAATAGATAAATCTTTTGGAAGAATATTGATGGATTTCTTTGATGGTTCATATTAAATTCAAACTATTTACGAATAAAGGAAGAGAAGAAGCAAACTAACTATTAACATTTCTCTGACAGCCTTAAAAAATTATTGTCACGGATATTCAGTTTAAATTTTCTAATGAAAGTCAATATTGGTACATAATTTAATAATACAGGAATATAAAATATTAGCCCATTATAACAAAATCTGGAAATAACAGTCTTCGTATCAGATAGTCAGGAAATATACCATTATATGCGTGCCTTTAAAACTTAATAGCATTTGCAATCGCTCGGTTAAACGCACGAAAATTCAATCCATCCTTGCTTATAGAATAACGCCAGTTCTCGCCAAATCCCGAGCCTATTTACCAGACTGAATTGCACTTATTCCCGCGCATTTAGGCGTTTTCTCTGCGTGAACTAAGTATATCGAATTAAAAGTTTTCCTATTATTCAAACACTGATTTATTAAAATGCATCCTTCTAGTGCATGCTCATGCATATTTGTTCAAACGAATTCGTCGATTAGTTGCCATGGAGACTAGTGAAAAAAAATTGGTTCATCTTTCCTTAATTAAATATCGATTATTTAATAAAAATGAAATTAACTATTAAACATGGTTAGCTTTATTTTCCGGCAAATTGGGTCGTTAACACTATGTCAGAAATTTCTATGGTATGACTATTAAGAAAGGAAAGATCGAGAGAGACAGAAATTTGATAGAACACAGAACGTTATAATATAGTAGAATAATATGAAATATTTTCGTGAAAAAATTTCAGAAGCTGGGCGCTTACTTTAAATTCTTTTTTCCCAAAATCAGCCAAATTAAACTATGCATATTCTAATTGTTACTCCATTGTACCCAGCTTATTTACATTGTAGCGGGGAGTAGTACAACTTGCGCGTAAATAATATTTGTTGAGTGAAAATACCACACACTACATTTTTAAAACTACAAACTTTTTATTTCGCTGAGTTATCAACAAGTAATATAAAAAAAAACATTTAAAGTCAATTCCTACTTAGGTGAACAAAGAAAAATTTGAGTGTGAACTAATAGTAGGAATTGAAAAAAAGGATTGCCTGCCAGAACCTTGCCTACTGTGCGAGATTAGGAGGGGGGGGGGGAAAGAGAGAGAAAAAGTTTATCAGGTTGGGGATTCGATCCCGCAACATACAAGACGGGAGGAGCGAGCGTTAGCGCAGTACTACCGTTTGCACAGCAAGAAGAGGGAAATTACCATTCAAGAGAAAGAGACGCTCTAGGTCTCTTCCTATTGAAAGGGCTCCCATAGAAAAATAAAATTAAATAATTCAATTTAATTAAATTAATATTTGAAAAAACTGTATTAACATCAAGTGTCATCCACTACAAGTTTAAAAAAAATGTATTTGAACTTGAGAGAATGAATAAAAAGTATTTTATTAACGATTGAAAATGTGAACAAGATATATAAATATATATAGGGAGAGTGTGAACTAATAGTAGGAATTGAAAAAAAGAGCACAGTCATCAATGAAAACGCTTGAATAATAATTTTACAGATGAACCTACAGCACAAAAAATAAAATATAATAAAAATACACGTGAAACTTGTGTTACAAGGAGAGCCACTAGTAGACTGAAATTCATCAGCAATTTCTCCTCTCCGGTATCAGGCCAAACGCAAATCGTACATCGCAAACTCTGACGTAATGTGGTCGCCCCAACATGCATTAAAATACTATTTAACACTATTTAAGCATTAAAAAAATTGTAGTCGTTTATAAAAAAAAATTCAAACAATTTGAAACTTTTCTATCTTCCATGGAGAGGGCTTTAATTTAATATAGAATTCAGAAGCCTCTAAGAGGTCCGAAACAAAACTCTCTCATAAAAGCCCATTTTTGTTTTCTTGGCATAATGCATACTGTAATTTTTTTTTAAATCAAATAAGGCAAACCACGTGTTTACATGGTTGCACTGCCCGTTACGACATCTTAACGCTGTTCCGTCGATTCTTACTTTCGAGCACTGTTCCTCTGCCCTTTAAACGTGCTGGTCACCGATTAAAGTTTATCATGGTCTACTATCTTCACGACGTCTACATTACCTTGCAAGGTAAATCTACGAATTTTTTTAGGCAAAAAATTTTTCTGGTTTCATTAACAAGTCTTCAGGACTTTCGATTGGCAGTAAATATTCTGACAAATTCTTTCCAAAAGCTGACGCTTCCTGTAAAAGTATGGCTGGGATAAAATAATTTGAAAATGTTTTTTTAGAAAGAGCACTTCATTTTTGTTCAGAATAGTAAAGTTTTAAAGGGGGTTCGAGACACAAAATTCTCAAAGATAGCAACATTTAATTTCCTTGGATTCGAACATACAAAACTGCTTTTACAGTGAAATAATGCAATCACTTGAATTTACTATAATAACACCGATTTGTTATGCTTATGTAATGGTATGCGTACCGTGCTATACATCCGTACATTCAGCAATATGAAAAATTCCTACTATGGTATATCGGGACAAATTTGTAGAGTATTCACACTGTAAAAATGAATGCTGAATGTTAAGAAATCTACCTGCTTCGTGTAATAATTCTGGATAGTGGATTTACCTGTTTTTGATATTCCACTTTTGTATCTAAAATATATTTTCTTACGACTCGAGATAGCCTAGTGGTAGCGCATTGGATTTCGATACTGAGGATTCTCCGATCGAATACCGACAAGCGCCATTGAATACCTCCGTGTCTAGGCCGGATATGAACAAGTAAAATCCGTAGGCCGGAAAATCCCTCTATGAGGTCAGACAAGATGGGAGAGTGTACGATCCTCCAAGATTTCGTCCCTGGGGGTGTTAGGTCAAAATTTAGGTGGCACCTGTCTAAATCAGACTCCGACCCTTGTGGTTCTATTAGATACCGGAGCTGCACCCCTTACCCCGCTAGCCTATATGAACCTTGTCTAGAAAACTTGCGTCCAGGTGCATTAGAAACAACCACAACATACAGGGTGTTCGTAAACTGTGTCGACAAAATAAGAGGGGTTATAGTACTCATGAAGACGAACAATATTTATAACACAACCTAGGGCACTCAGCGTGTCAGAAAAGTGTAAGTTCAATGACCAAGTTGAACTTTCGTAAAATGGGAATTAACAAAATCCCCAAGCTACTACTCTTCGTAAACACCAGCAGAGATTTTCAGTGAACATCTCGGCAGGTATCGTGGTGAATGGCTGGTGGGACCGTATCTCTTGACAGAAGATTTCACCAGCGCTTTTCTGACACACTGAGTGGAATGCCGCCTTAGGTTGCATTGTAAATATTGTTCGTCTTGATAAGTACTATCACCCCTCTTATTTTGTAGACACAGTTTACGAACACCCTGTATATTTTCTTACCTTTCCATTTATACTTCAATTTTTGCAATATGCCGAATCGGCATCGATAGTCAGTGAGCGTTAATTGTTTTTCTCGGTTCGATCCATCTGGTAAATGTGTAACTGTAACTAACGCCCACGTTGTTACTGAAACAGCTTATGTTTATAAAATATAAATTAGGAAATAATAGCTTTAATTTATTCGAGGTGTTCAGATTTTCACGATGTAGCCTTCTGCCGTAAGTATTAACAAATGCACCTTTTAATCTCCTGATAAATCGGCTTTAAGATTCCGCTTTTATGCAGACTTGTGCAATTTTTGTTATAAAATTTGTAAACACTACTCTAATTACATCTAATCTTCGTGACACAATCTGTAGTTAATCAGTTTTGTGCTCTCAGGAATGTTCTCTTAGACTCACCTGGATATATAAGGGAACGAAAAACGATTATCGTCAAAGGTCAGTTTAGTTTTTAATTAATGAACTGATTGCTTAGGTGATTTCATAAAACGGATAAACTGTTTTATTGATTTTGAGAATTGGATTATTCATTTAACTAAAGACTAATTGATTAGTGTTTCAACCAAATAGATTAATTTGACTCGATACTAATTGATTAACTGAATCAACCAAATTGATTAATTCATTTAACTAAATACCAATCGGTTAATTGATTTAACGAAATGAATTGATTCATTTAACTCAAGAGTACTGAGTTAGTTGATTTAACGAAATAGATTAATTCACTAAACTATAGATAAATTTGTGTACTCTTATTTATTTATCGGACAGATTCATTCATTAATTCATTTAACGAATGATGCTAACCAAGCACATGACCTTACACTGCAATTCAAACTAATGTATTAATTACTTATATAATAATAAGCGGCTTGTGTCATCATTACGCATGTAGGATTAGACTGTTTGACAGAAAAGCAATGACTTATAGAAATAAACATGGGTAAAGGTATTTACTTGGGGATTTATAAAATAGTTGGATTGGCACTGGGAAAATCTGGCATATAGTAAAGGGGACTTAACTGTAAGCTTACTATGAAGCAGAAAATTATTATGTATACTTTGTTTTTTTTTTAACGTAGGATTACGTTCCTCCATAACGGTCCGCGGTAAAGCAAAATTTCAGACGTTAAAACCATCGTCGAGAGTAATAAATCAAGAGTGGCAGAATATTACTCATCCTTCTCTTCACTCCTTATCACTCATCCTTCCTTATCACACCTTTCTTATCACTCATCCTTCTCTTTGTATGTAGGAATTTTATTGTAAAATAAAAGAGGTAAGTAATCCTACGTTAATAACCCGCGGTAGTTTCGTTAGAAGAGACTACCTGAAATTTTTAACTTTTTCTTAAAGGCTATAATCTTGTTTCTCTGTTGACTTAAGGAGCAATTCCGTTTGAGAAAGTTTTGGTGCAAAAAATCATGCTGATACCTAAGACACGATATTTGCTAAATAAATATTGGATTTTTAATGATTCTTGCTATTGGTTCGACTTTGTGTTCTCAAACATGTTACATCACGCAGAGCAAATGTTTATGCAATATATCAGTAAAATTATATCAGCTTAGTTCATATTCTAATCATTTATCTAAAACAACAAATAACTAAAATTAAAAAAATAAAGAACTAATGCAGCTGCATACTCTTGTGGTTAATAAGGAAGTAAACGTAATCTACGTCGGCATCGTAGAAATATCGTTAATCTGTGCTCCACGAAAGCCATTATCTATATATATAAAACAGTTCCGTAACTGACTGACAGATAACTCACAGACCAAACCGCTGGACTTAAAGGGCTGAAATTTTGCATAGCGATTCTCCTTATAGTGTAGGGGTGTACTAAGAAAGATTTTTGAAAAATTCTTCTTAGAATTTCTAAATTAAATTTTTAAGCTGTTTTTGTAACTTTTTTAAGTTTGTATTTAAAATAATAATCTGAGGGTTATAAAATTTATATCACGAGAAGATCATAAAATTTCCTTTAAAATGAAATCTTTTTCAAATCTTTACCTCCATTTTCTGAATTTTGGTGAATCTTTAAAGATTAATTTTTAGAATTTAATTTATTAAATGCTGATCACGTGGTTTCTTTTTTTGTGATACTTTAAATTAATTTTGCTTGACATGCATAACAACGAAATAAATTGACAAAACATATTAAAATACGGTAAAAGATAAAATTTGACCCCTATACTACTTGAGAGGGAAGTTTTTTAAGAATTTAATTCAAATTAGTATGTTTTATGGATATTAAACATACGAATTAATTGCAGACATTGACCGTTGTATTTAATTTGAATATTTTCTTCTACATTATTTTGTCTGTAAAAATATCCATTATGATTTTTTTATAAATAAATAAATAAATATATATATATATATATGTATATATATATATATATATATATATATATATATATATATATATATATATATATATATATATATATATATATATATATATATATTCATTAATTGCATACATTGACCGTTGTATATAATATGAATATACTCCGTAGCGAAGCACGGGTATTCAGCTAGTTCTGCTATAAATATACATAAGGCAGCTCTGTATATTTTCACAACAGCGAAATTAAAGCTTGGTATATTTGAAAAGTTGAAATTTGATTTTGTAAAATATATGAGGATTTTTCACTTGTGCTGTAATTACAAAGAACGTTTCAATAAAAAAAAATAAACCTTTGGACTCAAATAAAAATGATTGTTAAAAACGCAAATAATTTTGATCCTGGTCAAAGCATATTGTAACATTCGCATCAATCACTTACAGCTGATCGCAAGATGTCCTGTTCAGATTCATCATTCATCGCAATAATATCCGTTCAGGACATGAAACACAAATTCTCCTAGATATTCTACAGTCATTTACAGAATAAATCTAGGAGTCTTTTGGGAAAAGCAGAAACATTTTAGAGTATCTCTTTTCTCAAGTTACATGAAATTTGTCCTTTTCAAAACAAATGAATTTAGTATGAAATATCTTCTTTCTCTGAATACAAAAGTAATAATTCAATTAAAATAATATAAATTCAATAAATGTACTAATAAAGCTAATTGGGAGGTTCTATTAATCAACAAGAATTTTCATACTACGGTTAATGAAATCAAACAAGGAGCAGAAAAATTTTTAATATAAAACACACGAGCCATTGTTTACTGTTAACTGCAAGGTAATATTAAGATTTTTCTATTCCCAACAAATAGGCCTTGATTGTGTGTAAAGCTGTAGCTCGGGCTGATATTAGAGTGATGTCAGATATTACATTCCAAAGCACTAACGTAAATTCCAAAGCTTTGAATTACAGATCTTAAATAGACATGGCATAGATTCTTGCTGCAGGTAAATACTTCATATTGCAATTTAATTGGTTGATAGTTAAATTAATTAAACGAAAGCACTCTTTGGGCTGTTTATTCTGCTTCTCTGCAAAGAAGAGTAGGAGGCCTATCTGTGATCATACATGTTAACAATTATTGTGGGGGCGCAGTAGCCCAGTTGGCAAGAGCAGCGGGATGGTGATCTAAAAGTCATTGGTTCGATGTTCGTCGCTGACAAATCCATTGCCGTGTACACCAATGGCGGCTGGTGCACGTAAAATAAGTCGCAGCTGAAATGTCCTCAAAATTACCTCTGGATTTGCAGGGTCAAGTATTCTGGTCTCATTACTTGACTCGGTTCAAAATTATGGGACTTTTCCTTTGAATATTGATGCAAAAATGAATAGGGTAGGTTTTTCAAATATCGTCTACTTTAACTTTTTTCCGACATTTCATCCACTTTTTAGTTTTTGATTAGGCTGAAAACTCCCTAAGAACTATTTCCTTTGGTATCCTGAGATCAACTAGATCCTATACCAGTGCCAGTTTAAGTTATGTAGCTAAATTGGAAAAATTGAAATTTCCAGTGAACCCCAGAGCGGTTCCTGATATCGCCTACCTCTGTTCCTATTACCGCCTAACAGGCGAAATTAGGACCATCTGTTAAAAGGCGTAGCTAGCAAAGTCCTTCTGAGCAAGATTGCTGGAGTTGCATGAGGGGGGGGGAGAGGAAAAAAGAGAAGAAGAAAAACTCAAATAAAAACACAGAACAAAGACAGCAAATCTATTGTGGAAAAAGTTAAACGGAAGTAATACCAATAATTTAAACCTATTTTGGCCCCTTAATCATTCAAACAGAAGGAACATTAATATTTCCTGCGCTCTCCATTGGCTGCATCACAATATTTGTGGTTCCACTGAAAACAAGAGGTACACATGACCCACTCCTGACCACAGCTTCCCCCTCTCTGCCGATGACATTTTTGCATACAGCTGATTTCCCTTTCGAGCAAATCACCTGTACATTTTTACTTTGGACAGTTGTAATGCCCGTTTCGTCAACATTAAAAGTTCTGGTAGGATGGAACTTAATTTTCTCAAGTTCTGCTTTAAGAATTGTGAAGAAGAATTTCCCGTTTTCTTCGGTGAACCCTAGGATTCTGGCTCTTGACAATGGCTGTTGAGTTCTGACTGTCAATTGGGAAGCGTTCCTTTTCAAAAACGAATTCAGGCACTTTCGACCAGCCGAGTTTGCTTTTCAGAGAAGGTGTGGGGAAAATAGTCTCTCAAGGCAAGTTGATGGGCCATCTGCTTAACATCGTTTCGAGTCAAACCAAACAAATTGGATTCCATTTCCTTGCAGTAGTTAACTTGTTCCTTTTCTAAATCATCCGGCAGTACAGATTTTCTCCAAAGTTTCTTTCTCAGACCAAGGTTCTATTCTAACCTCCGAAGTTCTATCGTTTTTCTCATTCACATCTCTTTTAATGTGCTCACGAATCGTAAATCTTGGATTGCCAAACTGTTTGGAAGCCTTTAACGTTCCCATTTCTTTTTTTAGAACTGCCTGACATGCTGCCTGCAAACAAGAGTACTCCATGTCTGTCTATTTTAATTTCCTTTGGCATCTTAGACAAGAGGCATCCAACAAAAAAGAACGGAAAGTGTAATAAAATAACTAAAATTAAAAGGGAAACAAGAATGCAATACTTAGTTTTTAATTAAAGTATCTGTTCCAAATATCGCCTGGTAGACGATATTAGGATCAACTTGGTAGGCGATATTAGGGACGCAATACAGTCAACACAAACATGCTAAGAACGGAGTTTAAAAAGCATTTTTTTTTCAAAAATAATAGCACCTCTGGATTCTCTGTTTAATACACTTTCAAATGGTATAAGCAAAATTAGAATTTGGATGAAACTACCTGGTCATTCGCTGGATTCTTTGGAGCCAAAATTTACGAAGACAACAGCCAAAACAACTTCAGAAGCCATATAGTTTCTGTTGTCAGTGATAAGAGCGTTGTAGCTATCGCCGCTCCAGAGCTAAGAAGTTACTGCATTTTCTTATACATAGCGCGAATCGTATTGTGGAAACACTAGTAGGCGATATTAGGCACAGGGACGGTATTTGGGACACCCACCCTATGCCCTTCGGATCAGAAATCTCACGCACTGCTCTGTCTTTCATTACCATGGATTTTTTCAATAATTTCTGGCACATTGATATCATTTCAACACGTCCTTTAGAACGACCATACCTTTCAGCGTCACTCATGCTCAGTCGGCAAATCAACAAACCAGTTGTAAATCCTTCAAATTGGAATTATTGTATACTCAACCATGATATTTATAAAGCCTTAATTGAGTTCTTGCCGCCGTTTAGTCTCATAAAAAGTAATGCTTTATAATCTCGGGAAACTGATTGTTCTCACTGTATAAGTAATAAAAATAGTTCACCGACTAAAATGGTTGTCATGCTGAGACAAAGACCGAAGAGACAAATCTGTTGAATTTCAGATGCTCGCCTCTGAAGCAAGGCCAAAAATTTCATTGAAGTGGTGCTATATCTCGGATTTATCAAACATCCCTCATATTTATATATTATAATAAAAATTCCTTAAATATTTTTTAGAAAATATCTTCCTCTATGACAAAGACTCTTTTAAACTTATGAAGGTCAATATTTCAGTCTTTATTTCTGTTTTTAAAGCCTTTTATACTAATTGATGAAAACTTGATGTAACTAGATATTAATAAATAAATTTATTTTAATTTACTAATTCGTCGTTAGGACGTTACCCGATACCGGCTTATTTACTGGAATATAGAACCCTTAAATGATCAGAAATGGGATACGTTCCTTAAATTAGAGATAGGAGTTATACGAGGCGCATCCAAAAAGTAAGAACCGATTGGGTGCAAAAAAAAAATTAGGAAGAATTTTTTGAAGATTTGTACTGCCAAATGTTAAAAAGGATATTACACTACTTTTCTACGTATTTGCCATAATTATTGAGGTATTTTTCGTATTGTTGGACTAGCTTTGTATTCCTTCGTCAAAGTAACTCACCGGCAACCTATTCAGCCACTCCTTCACAACGCCTTTTGTTTCTTGATCACTCTGTGGACTTTGACCGGCCAAAAATCTCTTCAGGTGAAGAAACAAATGGTAATCACTAGAAGCTAGATCGGGATTATTCTTGATTAAATTTCCTGACCAAACTATTCGAGCAATACACGTATACGGATGGCGCTGTGAGGCCGCGCGTTGTCATGCAAGAGACAAACTCCAGCAGACAGTACCCCGCGCCGTAGAATCCGATTTCCTCGGCGCAGATTTTTAAGGCTGCTATGTACTAAGAAAAAAAATCGTATTTCCCTTTTCCTCTTCTTGCAGACTCTTGTGGTGGGAGGAGTCCAGTTGATAGCTCGAGAATTCCACCCCCCTTAGGATTGACATTTTTAGGGATTGTAATGGCTCTCTCTGTATAGAGGAGTTAAGCTCTGCCCCAAATTTTTTATTTAAAATATATTTTTGTCAACTATTTACAGGTACATAAATGCTGATAATCAAATAAAATTGGTATTGTCAGATAGCCTGAATTTTTCTGCAAAGCGCTACAGGATTCATTTTATAAATTTCGTCCACCGAAGGAATTTATGAGCGTTTAAAACACACTATACCAGATTTTAAATAATAATTTAAATTATTATTAAATTGTTATTTAATTTAGATAATAATTTAAAATTTAAAATATTAATTGCATTTAAAAAAAAACGAAAAATGTACACAAATGTAAAATTTCTTTCTCTATTACGGAGAACAATTTTTTTAAAAATCTTTGAATCCAAGTCGGCAGTCCGTGGACACATTTTCTCCATAGGTTAACATTGAGGTGGGCGAATCCAAAGGGTTTAGTACATAGCAGCCTTAAGAGTACCACAGTAGTATTCAGCATTTAAGGTCGTACCTTAATGGTGGTATACTTAATGGTGGTACCTTAATGGTAAACCTTACCCTTTATGGTCATACCGCATGAACATTTTTCGAGTTCAAACATCTTATCACTGACCGCACTTTGCATCTGGCAGGACTTTCGATTTTACTGTCCACTTTAAACTAACACAGCAAAACAAAAATCTTTTTAGAATAATATAATTTACACCAAATTAAGCATCAGACGTTCAGGAACCAAATAACGGCAACGCCGTTACAATGACGTGACCTGCGCAGTGCGCAGGATCTATGAGCAATGGGTTCCTTAATTTTGGATGCGTATAGTATGCATTTTTAATGCTATAGTTCTTATAAGTAATCTTTAGTTGATTTATATAGGTTTGCTTTTCAGGTGTTCATGATCGCTTAGTGATGCGTGTAAATACTGTTATGAAATATGCAAGTGCACAGTAAAATGTCTGAACACAAGCATAATAATACATACTTTCGTATAAAGCAAACAGCACACAATTTCGTACATTCAAATTTTACTTTACTATTTGATACCAGAAAGTTTCCTTGTAGCGGTTTCAGATATTTGTATATATTTTTTATTTGAGTAATATTTTGTAGTATATATTTCTTTATTAGTAATTTATTAACATTTATGCAGTTTCTGTTAAAGTCCTGTCCCATTAAATGTTAATCTTGTTTTCATGTTTTTTTTTTCAAATATTGCGGATTTTCTTCGTATCAGATTCAACGAGCTATTAATAAAGCGTTTACTACAAAATTGCTTAAAAGCATTTAACATAACTCTTTTCGTTCGGTTGCTTTAAGTCCCTAAAGGGATTTCAATATTCTCTTATCTCATAAACACTGATTAGGATTTGGAACAATTTATTTCACCTTTAACTAGACTTTGCACTTAGCTTTGTAATGATTAAATTAATCTTTAGATTAGAAACTAAATCCCACAGCTTCCAATTAACTCATCGATAACTTTGAAAAAGGTATGCCTTTTAATCTCATTATATAAAGTATACTGTTACAGTAAAAATTAAAGATTATACCTGGGTCTTTTGCTTTAATCTTGGTTTACTATGACTAGAACTAATTTATTTCCTGCAATGTCAGTGATTTCGTGCATGATGTGATCATCCGCTTTTCTAGGTTTGGGTAAAATTTAGATTTAAAGCATATGAAATTGAAGTTTCTTGGGCTTCAACTAAATGATCTTATATTTCCCTATTATTCGGATATAAGAGGTATGACAGTGAAACAATAAAAATGCGCATCAGGAATGCAAACGTTGCTACGTGACTTGAAAGCATATGAGGAGATATTAGACTACTTTAATCACCACCTATAGCCTAACCTTAGTCTCTTTCCCATAAATAGTAAGTCATCTGTCACGCAACGTTGGACGAGATCTGCTTTCACCTATATGTCGGGAGAAAGAAAATTAAGAGAACATTAGACTTCTTTAATCAACATCTATGTCCTAATCTTAGTCTCTTTCACATAAATAATAAGTTATCTGTTACATAAAGTTCAACGAGATCTGCTTTCATCCATATGTCGGGAAAAAGCTAATTGAGGGAACATTAGACTTCTTAAATCAATATCTATGGCCTAACCTTAGTCTCTTTCGCATAAATAGCAAGTAATCTGTCACATAACGTTGGACAAGATCTGCTTTCACCCATATGTCGGGAGAAAGCAAATTGAGGGAACATTAGACTTCTTAAATCAACACCTATGGCCTAACCTTAGTCTCTTTCGCATGAACAGTAAGTTATCCACGAACTTTTTATTGTCCTTCGAAAGCCAATTAGAAAATTATTCTCTCTAGCTATTTATTCATTCACTACTATTTTCTTACCTGTAATCGTGGAGGACATTTCCTCATTGCTCTTTGTTTGTCTTATAACAGGGCAATATTTCTTTCGATTTGGGGCTAATCTCTGGAATCAAAATCGTTCGCTTATAAATATATTACATCTCAAAACCAATCTGTTAAGGTCTTGGAAATTTTAAGATGCTACATTAACTGAAATCAAATGAGGAAATAAATTCCTATAAATTATCATGATATGTTACTGCATAAGGTAAACTCTATATATATGTGTGTGTGTGTGCCTATTTACGGATATATATTATCTGATCCTCAAACAATAGGCTTTATATTGTAGATGAGTAACTATTAAAAGCACTTCTCAATTTCTCCCATGTCGTCTCCAGAAGCAACTTCATGATTAAATTAAAGAAACAAACAGGATTTCTAAGGAGGTATTACAAGTAATATCTTTCTGGCTAAACACTGCGACAAGCAAAATTAAAATAATAAAATACTGGAAGAGAAATATTTCAGGTAATAATATAAATTTAGATCACGCGGAGAGTATGAACCATGATGAGCATGAACCAAACTCTTATCACAGCTTTATAGGGAAATTTTCAAGCTTGAAACTAATTTATAGAGTGAAGCCTATTGGCAAAGAATTAAGTGTTGTCTCCTCGGGGATTTAGTACTAAATGCATTTATTCGAACAGTCTAATGTTTTTCTTCTTCATAATTTCACTTGTATATCAAACTGTTTTTTCCTTATTATATATATACATATATACATATATATATATATATATGTCGTGTTGCCTGTCTTAAATATTTATTTTTGGGCGTGATTCGTAAATTATTTGGGTTAGTACAAATTATTTATAAGTAATAGGTATTTGGGTGCGTTGTGTTTTTAAGGTTTATTTGGTTAAATACAACCCAAAGCTCAAGACAAATTGGCAACCGAACAGGTCAAACAAACTTTGCTTCTAAACCTTCCTTTAGATCAACTACACAAAACAGAGATGACTGACTCCAATATAACAAAATAAAATTAATTTATTTACAACCTTATCTATTTACAGTTTAACTCAAAAACCGAATCACCAAATCTTAGTACACAGTTTACACATTTTACTAATCTTTTAGCATTTTCTCCTCAATTCATATCGAATGACATGTATTTAATTAAACCTACACCTTTTGGATTCAGGGAGCATAAATTTATTTATTTTACCTAAGGCAAAGAACTACTCTCTCTGAAAATCTATATTTTAAAAAGCAAACATTGATCTCGCACTAAATCATTCAAATTTTCGAGGTTGGGTCTGAACAAGACAAAATGATTTGACACTCACTCGATGGGATTCTGTCGCACTGTGACTCGGATGTCGAAGTTCTGCTTATGCTTGGGGTATCGCTCTTTCCTTCTAGGTAGTGGGTCTAGGATGTCGTGGGTATCCTTCTACTCTTTTCAAAATGATGGGGCACTCATCAGGAAAATGATGACATCGACTTCTCTTGATCCAAAGTCACGCTCAATTCCGGGAAGACTCGACCAGATCTCCAATATTAAGGCGCATCCCCTAAATCCACTCTATTCTCTTGCTCCAAATCACTCTCAGCTCCGGGAAGACTCGTCCGGATCTCCAATATTACGGCGCATCCTCTTTGTCACCTCGTCTGTATTCTCTTGATTAAAAATAACTCTTAGTTCCGGGAAGACTCGACCGGGTCTCCAATATTTAAAAATGCCAATCTTTTCATCACTTTCGATGCTAAGGCACCAGGACAGATCAACCGAAACCTCTTTCTCGTAATGTCGGCCAACTCCCGGGAATGCTCAACCGGTCTCCTACATTTTGAAATTCCAATCTCTTCATCCCCCTGCAATGCTAAAGCACCGGGAAAAGTCAACCGGGCCCGCCCGCAGAGAAGAATCCTCGAAAAACAACTGTAAGTCTTCTATTAATTTATTTTTTTTTTACAACAATGTCCATGCCTTCTCGTGACTCCTAAACCATTCAGGAAAGCTTTAAAAAATCCACCACTTAGAATCACTTTTCATTTCTCTGATTGGATAATCCCATAACCCATGCACGCCTTCCTTGCGTCACAAAACAGACCAACCAAAGTCCAGTCCGCGTGTTTTTCGGTTTACCTCCCAAACAGACCCAATAAATTTCTTTAAAATAGGGTATTTTACTTTTACGTCAAACTCTGGTGTCATCTCCTTATCTGCGTCTGCAATCAACCTACCCCCACCGAGCACCGCCGCTTTTAAATTGGCTAAGGCTCAAAGACGACTGTTCCGTCCTCTAATCAAAGGCGGCTTCCTAACTTTCTAACCAAAATGTGATGAAAACAGCCTTCGATCAGTTTATCTCTCTAAAAAATTTATTTTTTCTTTAAAATCGAAAGCATTTCATCACAATATATTTATATGGTGAGCTAGCACTGCTCCCTATGAGGGGACAAAACGTTAATGACCAAGCCTTAATGGGGATTCGAATCCCTGCCCATTGGGTGGAAGCTCATGTCGTCAACCCCCATACCATGTAGGTAGTTGCATATTTTAAAAAAAAAGCCTTTTAAGACGTAAAGAAAAAGACTAAAATGCCTTTTATATAACTCAAATTCTAACTAAATGTTTTGATATTTGTAAATATCAAATAAAGTGATATTTGTAAGAAATGGAGAGCATCGAGAAAAAATCCTCCTTCATTCAAAAGTGTGTAAAATCAAGATCAGAACAAAACCTTAACCACAATAATGTCCCTACCGTATTGATTCAGAGTTATGTAACAATAAAAATCGAAAAACTCTTGCTAAAATAAAACTGCTTTATTCCGTTGGGGGGGGGGGGGGAACTATAATAGTAATGCCAAAAGTAACATGACAGATAAACTGACGTTTAGAATTTCTGTAATGCACGCAGTAAGTAACCGCGATTTTCATTCACCTCCAAATGCAGGCGGTAGATTTCTTACAAACTGGGTTTACACTTTGAATGAGACTTTTTCTTTTAAAAAACATAACTGGCTCACTGTTTAAGGTGTCTGTGTACTAACCCTATTGAATTCACGCACCTCAATGTTAACCTATGGATAAAATGTGTCCAAGAATTACAGACTTGGATTGAAAGATTTTTATTTTAACTTAGGAGTACGTTCCTCCATAACGTTCCTCCGGAAAGCAAAATTTCAGACGCTAAAACCGTCCGTCCATCCGTCCTCGCAAATTATAATTTTGGCAGCGTGCCGAACCCAGTCTGTATCGCTTCGACAAGCAGTAAACAGTTAAACAGAGAAGTACCAAAAGGCGTTAAAATTTTGACATATATTATATATATATACGTGTGTATATATATAACACATACATGCATATACATATGCAAAAGAGGTAAGCAACGATAAGTAATCCTACGTTAATAACCCGCTGCAGTTTCGTTAGAAGAGACTGCCAGATTGTTTTAAAATTGTACTCCGTAATAGAGAAAGAAATTTGACAACATGGGGAATTTTTTGTTTTTTTTAATGCAAATAATATTTTTAAACTGAAATGATTCCGGGAATAAATCTGGTATAGTGGGGTTTAAACGCTCATCAGTTCCTTTGGTGAACGAAATTTGTAAAATGAATCCTGTTACAAGGTGCACAAAAGTTCAGGCTATCTGAAAATACCATTTTTATTGCATAATCGGCATTATATAGCTGCAAATAGTAGACAAATTTCTCCATCGGCTAACATTGAGGTGAGCGAATCCAATGGGGCTAGTACACAATAGGTTTAATAGCAAATAAATAGTGATAAATTTTTTCGACCAATTCACTAAGAAGTTATTTTAATTAAATAAAACCATGGTGACCCCCCCCCCAGAAAACACTTGCGACTTCCGGTCTAATACATCAATAATTACAATATGAAAAGAACCTTTTTATATACCATGTTTTTAAATTTTCTGCTGAATTACATAAACTTGACTATTCTATGTATTAATGAATACTTTTTAAAATTTTTTTGATGAATTATCCCATCAAAGTGAAAGAAAGTTAAGTTAATTGGAAGTTAACTCGCGTTTAACTTTTCGTTCCCATCCCGGTCGATAGATGGCTCCACCAGTCTACCAAACAAAATTATCTCAAAATGAATTCAATCTGCTTAAAGATGGCTAAAAGCATTAAAATAATGCATTGTTATCGTGTTCTGAGGTATTCTTAAATTTTCAAATGTCTAGCTAGTCGGGAAGTTAGTTAAAAATCGGTTGCAAGATTTGTAAGGGACAGACACACACACACAAACAAACAAGAAAGCAAGTTAATAAAAACATGGTAAAAATACGCTTTCTTGAGCCTGAGATAACTCCCTTCACTTGTCTGAAGCAACTGAATAAAAAAGCGAATCAATGTTTTTCCTTTTGTTAAAAGGAGATGAAAATACCCAAGAAACTACTGCATTGTTATTGCATTGCTCTCCATCTGCGAGTTGGGGTTAACATTTGACATCTGTCGCTCCTAGCAACAGCTTCCTTCATTTTCGAATAAAAGCGCTGATTCTGAATGGCGGAGCCAATACTGAACTCGTACATCTCAGTCTTCGTTCAGGCTGGCAGATATGTGGTTCATCCAAATATAGAACAAAGTTGAAGAGAGAATCAGTCTTTTCTTTTTCACTTTTAAATGTAACTTACTTTGAGCAATTTTTCACTTTTATGAATGACGTAAAATATACTTTAAGGGTGCCATCCAAGCTTTAACAGCAATTTTTAAAAAATATGATTATTGCTTTAGTCCTAAGGTTACATACTGAGTTATCAAAAACAGGTAAATTATAGATGACAAATTATTATTAGACTGCATACTATTTCTATTGTTGCACTAAAATGAAAAAAATATGCAAAAACATATTTTAATTCATATCATATATCAAACGTATATTCTATAATCTAATGCATGTTTTATTATTTTATACAAGATGTACTCAAAAAGTTTCCAGAAAATTAAGATAATAAAACATTAGAAGAGAAAAACACCAAATTTAGATCACGTGAGGAGTATGAACCACCATCTTATCGCTATTTTAAGGAGAAATTTAGGTAGTAACTTGACATGCCTCTGAGACGTAACCGGCGCCAGTACGAACAATTTTCGGACTTTGAGAGGGGGCGTTTAGTAGGCCTCAGAGAAGCAGGTTGGTCTAACAGACGTATCGGCCGCCAAACCGGTAGGAGCGATATGGTAGTTGCTCGGTGTTGGCAACAATGGATCACGGAAGGGATAGTCTACCGTCGCGGAGGGTCACCCCAGGAACACAAATGCGCGCGAGGACCGCGCAATCGTAAGAGCGGTCACGTCCGCACCAACAACATCGCTAGAATCGGTTCGACGACATTTACCACCTTCTAGTCATCCGGTGGTATCAAGGGAAACCATTCGCAGACGACTGGCCGAAGCAGGTATAAGGATCCAACGTCCATTAAGACACCTACCACTGACCCCACATCATAGGCGACCACGGGCAAGCTGGAGTGTGACCGACTGGAGGCGTGTGATCTTCAGCAATGAATCCCGAATCAGTCTCAATGCTAATGACCAGCGCATACGCGTGGTGAGGCGGCCAGGCCACCGGTCGGATCCGGCATTTGTTGTCCAGAGGCATACGGCGATTACACAAGGTGTGACAGTGTGGGGAGCGATTTGTTGGGACACACGATCACCTCTAGTCGTCCTTCAACGCACTTTGACGGCACGCAGTTATGTGGATGAGATTTTAACACCAGTTGTACTGCCTATGCTATCAAGTTGACCAGGTACCATTTATCAGCAAGACAACGCTCTCCACATGCTGCGCGACTCTCCCAACAATGTCTTTAAGGATATGACGTGCTCCCATGGCCTGCCAGGTCACCAGATCTCTCGCTTATAGAGCACGTCCTGGACGTGCTTGGAAGGCCACTGCAGCCGTCCGTATACTGGTGAATTAACTGCCCAGTTGCAAAGATTATGCCATGATCTTCCGCTGGAGGTCATAGTCATTGATTCAATGCCACGCCGTGTTTCGGCTTGTATAGCTGCCAGAGGTGGATTTACTACTTACTGATTTGTAACCTTTTTCATGCCATATCTTCTTAATAAAACGGTATGTTCTTCTTAATTTATAATCATTTGCTTATCTCCTCATACACTACATACATGTTAAGTTTCGTGATAGTAGCTCGTTTCCTTCGGGGTGCATATATTTTTTGTGACAGAGTGTATATTTAATAGGTGGATTAATTTTCAGCTACAGGCCCTTTTTCTTGAATATATGCAACATTTGAGTTGTTTTTTTCCTTTCAGAACCTGAAATATTACGACATACCTTAGTAATTCAGAAAAATTTAAACATTACCCTAATTCTTTATATATTACATAACGTCCATACATGTTAAACTGAAATTAAAAACTTCAGTTCACTTCAAAATATTTTTGAAGTAAAATGTTTCCTGTTAAACACAAAATTTAAGTAAAACTTTTTAACTACAAATATAATCATTTTTTTAAGTTAATAATACGTTTTTCTTCCCATAAATTCAGTCAGTTTATCAAAGAAAAAGTAGTCTGCTACAGCATTTTACTTTTTAAAATAAGATTGGATACCTTTATTTAATGAGTATAATAAAAGAAATCACTTGCTTAAAAAATAATTTTTTTTAAATATTATATTAATGTACCTGCATTACTTAAAATGGTTTTCGTCATAAAAACATTATTTTTTACTCTTTTTTAATATATATTTGTAAAATAAATGTATAATCAATTGGTTACACATTCATGAAAAAAATATGTCGCTCACTCCTTTCAAGAACGTCATTTCTCAAAAAAAACAAGATTTTTCAGGAGAGTAATTTTAAAGTTTAAAAGTGTTATTGAAAATAAATTTTTATTCTGCTCTGTAGCGACTAAATATTAAGCGGTGAGATTTGACGATCTTACAGAGATATACTACTCTTTCAGGGTATTCTGAAGACAGGTATAAGTAAAAATCGCCGATTTTTGAGATATGACGTTGCTGAAAGTTGTGAGCGATGTGTGCTATTTAATAATAAAAAATTTACTTAACTAATGTATATTACACAAGTATAGCTCGTACTTTTCTTAACTTTGTCTAAGATTTATGCATATAATTTTTTGCTATATATTAAGAATGGGATCAGGTACCTTATAAAGAACTTATAAGAGACTCGACAAACATATTCTATTTTCAATCACCAGTAGTTACTAAAATAATTTATTAAGAAATATGAAAATTTTACTGCGAGTTAAACATTCTTTCTTCTTTATAAATATTGCACTCAATTTTGTCTAGCTTCAAGAGAAAACTTTTATTCTCTATACTCTAAAAAAATTTCTATTTTAAAAATTTTTAATCTCTCTATTCTAAAACTCCCACTGCCGCTGACAAAGGCTTGCCACGCTATCTCTTCCGAAACCGTTGGGGGTATGGGGTCGAGAGCGATACCAATGGATGCAGAAATATGAGGGGACCAAAGTAAGACATGTCTCATCTTTGTCGGACTTTAAGTTTTGTTTTAATTTTATGTTTTGTGGGAAAATATTGACTTTTTCATCATCAGATTACGATAACTCGCCAAAAAATTATCGTAGAATTTTGATCTTTTTACAATCTAAGACTACAGACATTTTGCCTTTCAAACTAGACCTCATTTGTTTAAAAATATTTTAAAACAGACTAATATTTTCATCCAAAAAATGAAACATAGTTTTTCAAGAAATATCGTCCCATATGTGGATGTAATATCGATGCTCCTCGAGTTTTTATCTTACAAAGAAAATATTTACATCATCTCGAAGCTGAAAGCTTTCTTATTCATATAAACCCCATTTCAAGTCTATATCTTAAAATTTCGATTTTTTTTAAAATTGAATTTTAAAGCTGATAATTCAACAGTAATGAAAAGCCCTTCGCATAAGTGTGGCAACAGTAAATGGATGGAATCTGTTACACTGCCCGATAATCACCCCTATGTATCTCGCTATTAGCCCCAACAGAGGTTGCGAGCCTAGAGGTAAAGCCCCTAGTCTTTTAAAATTTTAACCATTGTTTTTTTCATTGTTATGTGATTGCGCGCTAGGTATCACCAAAACAGTTGGCTAGAATACCATGAAATTTTATACACGTTCAATATAAACATGTATTATTAAAATGACGAACAATTATGTCATTGCTGCCATAAAAATTTGAATTACAATACAATTTATCAAAAAAATTTCTAAAATGAGAAAAAAAAATTAATTTTTTTCCTTTGAAGAACTAAGAATTTCGATTTCAACGTTCATCATTTTAAAGATATATTATGCAACTTAATTTTAAAATTAAAAAAATATGTATATTCATTAATATACGAACGCAAGTCTGCGCGCGATGACATAACATTGAAAAAAACAATGGTTGAAATTTTGAAAAAATTTAAAATTTTCCTTCAAGGTAGAAAAAATTAAGAGCCATATTTATAAAGAAGAAATTGTGTCTAACTCACAGTAAAATTTTCACATTCTTGAATGAAAGATTTTCATAACTACTGATGATTTAAAATAGGGTTATCTTTGTCTAGTATCTTACCGTTTAAAAGGTACTTGACCCCTTAAGAAGAGTTCATTATATAAGTCCCTCTGAGAGTCTTTAGATACTGATTTTAAGAGATAAATATATCAGAATTATGGCCACAAACTTCTTTATATGTGTACTTCTATTCGTATTAAAGAATTCCGTTGAGTTTTAAGGCCTACAAGACAGCACTTCTTTACATACACGCCTTTAAAGAGTTATAAACATAAAAGGTTTTTGTGTGTTTTTTAAATTTAACTAGACTTCTTTTTGTTTTACTCCTGCTCACCGCTTTTATACGTGAACTCTTTTACACTGTGAACTAATAATGCCCTTTAACTCAATTTGTTGCAATGTCTTTCATAAATCTATGTATTTATTGTACTTTTATGTTGTTGTTGCTTATGCCCCTTGACCGACATGTAACCTCAGATCAAGTCCCGAAGGCTATGGGCGATGAAGGTGCGACTCCGGTTTTTAATAGCACCACGAGGGTCGGAGTCCGACTTGTCTAAATGACCGGTCCCGTAATTTGGAACCGAGTCAAGTGACGAAACCGGAACACTTGACCCCGCACCTCCAGAGGTAAATTTGAGAACTTGGAGGACATTGTAGCCACGCCCTAGTTTACGTGCCCCGGCCACCATTAGTGAACACGGCGGCAGATTTGCAGCGACGAGCATCGAACCAGGGACGTTCAGATCACTGGCCCGCTGCTCTTGCCAACTGGGCTACCGCGCCCATGTACTTTTATGCAACGTTATTATATGAAATACTCATATTTTATTATAACTGTCAGTTGTTTAATTTTTAGTCTTTATTCCATCAAGATAATTCTCTAAAAGAGTTTTTTTTTTGCTTTAGCGGGTAAATGGTAAAAAAGCAATAAATATGTCATTGGAAATAAGTACTCAACTAATACTTTTTATCTGTGTCTCCGGTTTTCTCTATGTGTAAAGCAAATGGTGGCAGCTTGATGCAAAATTATGCGCTTCACACAGTGAACATCCTCCTCGGCAAAATGTATGTGTCAATGAAGGCGTTTCATCCAATTTTGAGGAAATTTCAATTGAACGTGTCAAGTACTACACATCTAACTCAAATCCTGTACGTCGAAAACTTCAGACTACATCCCCCGAGCTTTTTGTGAAAGCAACAACAGAACCAATCAGCACTCGTTGGAAAATAGCCACGTTCTTTTAAAATCAGCAAAAATGCCATTTTGGAAAGCTAGTTTTCAAATGTGTTTCAAGTTATGTTTCTTTGAGCATAAGGTTCATAACAGGCGAGTCGAAACACGGTCCTGAACAGCTAGTGATGCGGTCACACAAGATCGTAAACTCTATAGGATATATCGTCCCAAAAAAGCACATCCCTCGATTCATAATCATCCCTCGCGCTGTATTAGTCGTCGATTTTTAGTACTATGTACATTTGCGAACAACTGTCTTCAGAGATAATGAACACAAAGAGTAAAATAAGATAAAATATTTTATGATGAACTCATTAAGAATTGCAACCACATCTTTCGAATCAGATTTTTATGCATATGTTTCACAAAAACAAGGGGAAATATCTGACTAGATTTATGTTAATGTTGCCATTTATTTTGATGTTATAACATAAAAAACTAAAAATTAAAGGAGGTTTTGTAATTGACATACATTTGGTATATCATACAGGGTGTTCCCGAATTCGACCGACAAATTCAGAGAGGTGATAGTAAGCATCAAGACAAACAATAATCACATAGGAATGTATGACCGGAAACGCAAACCTGATCACTAGAGGATAAACAAACATGCAGAAATGAAAAATCAACATTTCTGCTTCTTTGTTTATCTTGTAGCTGATCAGGTTTCATTTTCGGTCATACATTCGTATGTGATTCTGTTTCGTTTTTGAGTTTTCTACCTCCTCCAGAAAAATGCGAGTGGGGATGGTAAGAGGTATGGTTCGATTAAGTAAGCAGCGTTTCCGGTCCTACATTCCTATGTGATTATTCCTCGTCTTGATGCCTACTATCATCCCTCTGAATTTGTCGGTCGAACTCGGCAACACCCTGTATAATTTATATCTGGCCCAAGCCAATTCTTCTTTTCTCATTGCGGCCCAGGCAAGCCGAAAAGTTGGACATCCATCGTTTATAACAGTGGTGGCCAAACTTTTGATCACTACGGACGACCTGTAATTTAAATTATAGGCGGCGGTCTACCAACATCGTATGTGTCGAGTGATCATAAGAAAATTAGCAATTTAAAGCCAAAAATTAGTTTAAATTTAAAATAATCATAGATATTACTAATTATATTCAATATCAAGTTATTTTAATAAGAGATTTTCTTCTTGCAAACTAATTAGTTTATAAATAAAACAATATGTTCTTTTATTTTCTTATTATTAATGCGAACAATATTACTGTAAATTAATTTTAACTATTATTTTTATGTCATATTAGAGGACGGGCTGGAAACATGACGTTGCATATTTTCTGCAAGCTTTTTATACTGTGGTTCATATGTACTTATAGCTATTCGTAAACATGCTACCAAATGGTCATCTGTCAAACGAGAGCAATGTCTTGTCTTGATCGCATTCATGGTAGAAAATGTTGTTTCGCAGAGGTAAGTATAACCGAAAAAATGTGTTAAATATGTTGCACATCTCCATAAACATGAATATTTTTCTTCACTAAGTAAATTTCAATAACTATTTTGAGACGAAGCTCTTGATTTCAAAAATATATCACATTTTAGGTTAAGGATTTCATTCTCAACTAGCATTCGATTCACATCCAAAAATTCCTTTAATTTTATTGATATTTTATCTAATTTTTATTTCATCATTGACTGGGAATGACATGAATAATATTATATCCTCTATTTTAGAAATATCTTTAAATCTTCTATCAAACTCATTTCGTAACAGAGACATCTTATCAGAATATTGATCGTATTCATTAGAGTTTATATGTAGATTTAGCTGCCATATTTTCAAATTGTTTTAAATCTCTTCTCCTCAATTGTGCTTCTAGGAATGTAAGTATTGCCTTGAATGCATTAACCATTTCAGTTAATGTTTTGTTCTTTCCTTGAAGTTGCAAATTT
>OU015490.1:256202774-256305274 GCA_907164885.2 Dolomedes plantarius
AAAACTGCATGTATAATTCTATTTTTTTTACTTGTCATCTGTTACATATTTTTCCAATTTTGTATAATATAAAATAAAATATAAAAAGACTCGCATCTATTAGTTTACCTTTTATTTCTTAAAAATATTAAAAAAGGGAATTTTGTTAACAATAGGAAATGGAGAGTAACCAACACATTAAACAAAATCATGTATAAACAAAGTAATTTTTCTTTTTGTAATTCCTACTATAGATATTAACAATCTATATAAAAAACAAATAGAAAGGGGTAAACTAATTAAAATGAAAATATGCTACGTCGCTAAGGGCTATTCGAAGAACCTAAAAACAAGATTATTTGATAATTTTAATTTCATAAGAATGTTATTTTCTATCCTTAATTGGTTGAACATAGTTATAAATAATACAATTATGTGTGTGAATATATACATACACGTACATACATATGTATATGTATGTATGTACGTGTGCGTATGTATGTATTCATTCGTATACATACATATACATATGTATATGTATGTGTATTTTTTCCAATGCGGAGGCACTTGATGGTGGGTACTTCTTCTTCTGACATTTGGCCCATGAAGATCCGTTAAGTCTTGCTGACTACTTCCTTACTACGGGAGCACCATTTAAGGTCAGCCAGCATTGCTCCCATATGTATGTATATATATGTATAGGTATGTTGAACCCCAGAGAGAGATCACGTAAAAGCTCAGTTATAAGCCAAACCTACGAAGTCAGCCGACATGATCCGAATCCTTTTGGTTGGCGGTAGAACTAAGCTACTTGAGCAGCGAGCTTATAAAAGTGAATATAAAAGTTAGCGTCAAACTGGTGAGGTAAAAACCTTCAAAAAATATCTATAAATAAGTCATCAAATACTCTACAAGGCAAAAACAAAGGACGATGAAGTCTCCTTCAGCAAAAATCCACGCATGGTGCAAGGAATGGCAGCAAATAAGGTGACAGGACGTTGCCATTTCACTACAGAAAATTTAGTGAGTATAAAATGCCTACAAATAAACAGAAAGAAAGATTAGAATGTAGGGAGTAACTAGAATGGCAAAAAGCACGGAAGCAGCACGAAAATAACTGGAGAATTACATCCAAAAAGGGAAAAGTAACACGTTTTTACCTTCGAAATTAAGGCTGGTTGATAATTACCGTATTTTTTGGACCATAAGAAACACATTTTCACATAAAAAATTTACTTGAAATTGGGGTGCGTCTAATGGCCCGAAGGTAACGTTAAAATAAAATGAAAATTTTATTACATATATTACGTATATTCATTATATATATTATGTATATTTTATATATTACTTATTATATTTATTATATTGTTACATGTTTGGGAGCCAATTTGGCGTTTTATCGCCAAAGAGCGATGTTTCGGGAGTTGTGGAATTAAAACCAAGGAGTAAGTGATAAATCTGGATATTAGGTTGATTGTTGGAAAATCGTTTGGTTGTGTAGTGTGGCAACGCGGGTTTTTGTTGTACGAGATTAATAGGGTTTTAGAACAGTAATTGAGTTTAAGCGTAGTTCTTGAAGTGCTAGGTGAGCGTTTTCTTGGGAAGTTCAAGTTCTCTCGGTGTAGAGAGAGGTATTTTCTTGGAATAGGGTTCTACGGATCTTTGGTGAAAAATGTCGTATATGTTTACTATTAAGTGCTATAATAATTGTATTATTGTATGTGTTCTAAAACTTGAGATTCCTGCTGTAAGAGTGGAATGTGTAGGTGCTGAGGATTGTTAATTTCAGCGAAGATTTGCAGTAATATTGTCCTCTACTGCTGTTACTTGTGTAAAAGAAGATTCTATGTTATCTATGTTCTGCTGTTTATATAAATTTCCTCTGTTTCTCAATTTGTGGTAACTGGCATGATTTATTTCTGTTGTATTTGAAATTCACTTGTAGATTTTAATTTTCCCCGTACCACGAAGTTGGTACAATATATATTTTTTATGGAACAGATGTATTACACGCACCTCTCTTGGCGACAAATTTTTTTTTGACGCCAAATACTCGTCAAAAAAATTTTGTCGCCAACTTGTCGCCAAAACAGGCCTACGCGGACATTTTACACTTAAAATACACTTAAAATAATACACAAAATATCAATAACAACTCAAATATAAAAATAAATTCAAAACAAACTTACCAATGGCAATAATAAACTTTCAAAAACATGTCACAAAACCACAACAGCTACTTTAAAACATACACAAATATATCTAAAAACGGCTGTATTAAAATTCAAAACCTAAACAGAAATGCTCAACCGCTACTTTAAAACACGCAAAAATATCTAAAAACAGCTGTATTAAACTTCAAAACCTCAGCAGAAATACTCAACCACTTATTTAAAACATACGCAAATATATCTAAAAACGGCTATATTAAAATTCAAAACCTAAACAGAAATGCTCAACCGCTACTTTAAAACATACGCAAAATATATCAAAAAACGAAGACATTAAACTTCCAAAAACATTACACATATCCGCAACATCTATTTAAAACATACGCAGATATATCAAAAAACGAAGACATTAAACTTCCAAAAACATTACAGAAATCCTAAACCGCTACTATGAAACGCCAACAAAAATATCGAACACCGGTATATTAAACTTCGAAAAACACTACACAATACCACAACACCTATTCAGGGTTGCAACAAAAAACAAACATCACGCCAAATCGGATGGCTGCCAGACCAAAAAAAAAATTGCTAAAAATAAAAAAAATCGCCAAACATAAAAAAAAATCGCCAAATTGAAAAAGGTGCGTGAAACACATCTGCACCTTTTTTATATTTATTAAGCAAGAAATTGAACATATCTTTATATACCTAACGAAATACAAAATGTTCTTTTCTAAAAATCCTCCCATAAATTTGACGTGCTTCTTATGCTCCAAAAAATACGGTATGCATAGAGAACTAAATACCTTCCTAATTAAGTTGACAAATCTGAAAGAATATATGGAGTAGAACCTTAGACTTTAAAAAATCCTTGTTTGCAAACTTTAAAAATAATGCATTATCATATATCTTCTTAATTAAACCATTCCTAGTCATATTTAAAAAATTTGCAATCAAAGACATATTCTTCATATTTATTTTCCATACATTTAAGAACAAACAAATTATGAAAATCAGAATTGATGGCACAAAGATGTACACATCGATACACGCCACTTGATTCAAGGAACCCTTTCTTCAATGTCAATGAACCACAAAGTCTCAAACTCACGCAAATAAAAGAATACATGTGTATGAAAGAATCCATATTTACCTTCCAAATCTTCTTTTGAAAACTGACAGATATGGGCTTTCTCGAAAATACAGGATGTAAGAACGGTCAAAAATAGAATCAGATTTTTTCGCTCGTAGAATATGTAAGTAGAAAATTGCTTTCCTGAAAGAATAAATCATACTCAAGACAGGTAAAGATAAAAGCAGCAACTGGTACTTTCAGATTTAAAATACATGGAATATGCGGATGAAAATATTTTACACCTCAAGGGGATCCGTGATACAAAATTCTTAAAAAAGGTTTCCTTTTATTTTAGATGAACTCACGTTATTGAATTTCAACAGTAAAATAAGAGAAACCACATGCTTTTACGATGATTAAAAAAATCAGATAAAACATATTTATGTTGGACTGTATATACATACTTTGCTGTACAGATTTCCCGTCGGTCTGTTAATCTCTGAAAGGAATTTTTTTAAACTGATTCATTAATCTCATTTCAAACACTTTTATTGGGACTGAAATCTTTGAAAACATTTCCCCAGAAGCAAAAATTACCTAATAGTATATATTTTTTTCTCTTCAAGGTAGCTTAAAATTATACAAATAATTTTTTTTTCATAAATCTTGAAGAATTATTATTTAGCAGCCTTTCTCGTGAACAAAAGTTAATAACCTGTGTGAATATACACTGCTGGCCATTAAATTTGAAACACCATGAAGGAGGGGTGACACAAACGCAAAATTCACATGAAAGGAAGAAGATGCTGGGATATGCAAATGATTAGCATTTAAGCGCAATCGAACGACACGGGAAGGAGAAACGGCATCTCAAACTCTGTATAAAAGGAAAGTTACGCGGCGGATTTCTCATTTTAATGTTAGTTGTATGTGAGAAGATCGTGTTATGCCTCGTATAAGAAGAAGAAGGCTACCAGCAAATGCCGGGATTCGATAGCGGCAGGATCGTGGACAATCGAGAGTGCGGTTTGTCGTTCCACGATATTGCTACTCGCATTGGTCGGAATCCAACGACTGTCATGCGAATATGGAATCGATGGGTTCAGGAGGGTCATGATGAACGCCATGCAGGATCTCAGCGGCCTCCCACCACTACCGTCCGAGAGGACAAACATGCTGTCAGGTCGGCTTTGCAGGATCGCACAGCGACATCACGGACCTTGAGTAAGGAAATGGGCTTGCTTGCAGTACCTCAAGTATCCGCACGAACAGTGCGACGACGTTTGGAGCAGCGCGGACTGTCTGCACGGCGACCATTATTGTGGCTTCCCTTGTGATTGTAGCACAGAGACGGGCGGCGACAGTGGTGCGCCCAACGACAAAACTGGATACAGAAGTGGCACCACTTTGTCTTTTCAGACGATTCCCGGTTCTGCGTGCAGCATCATAATGGACGCATGCGTGTCTGGAGTCACTGAGAAGAACGCCCTACCTACCTCGACACAGGGGGTGTTGGACTGTTGCTCTGATCAGCACGTTCTCCAGATCTCTCCCCCATTTTAAACATCTAGTCATGGGTTGCTGAGTGACGGGAAGCCACCTCTCTCCAGCCACTACGATTGATGCAGTGTGGCATAGACTTGAAGCAGCATTCCCCTATCTGTCATCGAATCGATGCCTAGCCGGGTTAGAGCCGTTTTAGCTGCCAGAGGCGGCAGCTGTATCTACCAATTTCGGACACTTTAAACCCCCCAATTGCCTACAAATCTAATCATGTTTTCTTCCTGCTATGCTGTATATGTACAATAAGTAAAGTTTTGTTATTTGCTTCCCTTGCGGGTGTTGCAATTTTAATCGCCAGCAGTGTAGCTATAGCTTTAGACGATACATCGAAGATTGAACACACTTTAAATTCCAAATTTAAGAATTTTTAACATTTTATAATAGCAGTATTTTCCTCACCTTAAGGCTGCTGTGTACTAACCCTACTGGATTCGCTCACCTCAATGTTAACCTATGAATAAAATGTGTCCAAGGATTGCCGACTTGGATTTAAAGTATTTTTTTAATTGTTCTCCATAATATTGAAAGAAATTTTACACCTCGGGACATTCTTAGTTTTAGAAAAATGCAAATAATTTTTTTTAATTTAAATTATTAAAAAATCTGGTATATCGTGCTCTGAACGCTCACAAATTCCTTACGTAAACGAAATTTACAAAATGAATCCTGTTGTGAGGTGCTGAAAACTTCAGGCTATCTGAAAATACTGTATTTATTTGATTATCACCATTTACGTAGCTGTAAACAGTAGCCAAATTGGTACACAGCAGACTTAACGTGCTTGCCGCAAGCTATTTTTGGCGATATAGTGAAGTTAACTAGACACCGCTAAATGTCACATAACATTTAAAGTTTTCGTCGGAATTAAATATTTTTTTATATTTTTTCTCCCCATTATCAACAATTTAAGTTCTTGGGATCATCACAAAACAAGTTATTTTAATTAAACTTATAAAATTAATAATTTAAATAAACTAAATTAAGTGTTTTGTGAAGTGCTGCGCATAAATAATCTAGTTTAAACCGCATGAAATTTTCTTTACTCCAGGACGTGGTGAAAGCAAAAACGAAACAATCTGTCGACAACATATAAAATGTTATAACAATATTTCAAACTGTATTTTTATGCAAGCGGAGATCTTTATATAAAGAAACATTACATAAAAAACAATTTCAAATCTTGCGTTAATGAGAAAACCAAAATTTGCTCTTCTGAAACTGGTAATTTTTATCATATTAAAGCTAGTATGAATGCAAGGCAGTATATTGACATTTTGCGCGTAGTTTACGGCCTGCTGCCCAAGAGGTTGGATTTGAAAACATTTATTGCTTCCTGCAGGATAATAATCGTAAATATACTGCTCATATTACTCGAGAATAGCTTCTGTATAGTCTAGAGAACAGGAATTAAACCTCCGCAGTCTCCTAATATTAATGTTATTGCAAATTTAGGGCACATTCCCGACTTAAAAGTTTTAAAGCGTCACATTCCAAACACAGTTAGGCTTGAATCAGTAATCGAAGGTGAATAGGCCCAAATAACTAACGAAACAACTCAAAATATAATTTACTTATTAGAAAAAAAACTTCAAGCTATTCTTGATGACAATGGACTAAATACCAATACTAAATACCAATAATTTCTGTAAGCAGCTAAAAACCACAACTATGAAAAGACTTTTGTTCTCCTAAATTGTTGATATTTCTAATTCTTTTGTTAGTCAAATACAGGGTGTCCGGGCTAAAGGTATTCAAAAGTCATGACTTATTTTTATGGAACTCCCCATTAGAATTTAAAAAATTATTTAAATAGAAAGAACATCTCATCAAGTTTTAATAGCAATCATAGTACGCTATCTGGCCAAAAGTGTCCGGACAACCCCCCCCCCCACTCCACCCTAAAGAAGTGGATCTGGCAGGTGACGTAATTTGATGCGTAACCGAAAGCTATAAAAGTGTTGGTAGTGGTTTGTCAGGTCATATTTATGCGTTTGTGAGACAATGAGTAAGTCAAAGGAACTTAGGGATTTTGATCGTGGCATTATAGTGGGATGCCACCTTTGTGGGAAATCAGTTCGCGAAATTTCTTTTTGAAACACCCTGTATTTTCATCCTAAATAATGTCAAAACTTTAAACATGTTTTCTGAGTAATCCAAATTGGATAAAAATTGTTCCTGTAGGAGGCTGTGATTTAAAATGCTTGTTATTTTCTTTTGTGATTGAATTTACGTTCTTTTTACATTGTTGAGCTTTAAAAATGGCACCTACCTTTCCCTTTAATAGAGTTTTTAAGAAGATAGACTTTTTTTGTAATCAATAAAAATTTCCTCTCATTTATATCTTGGCAATTAAAATTTATATTTCTCCCTAATTACTCAAAATATTTCTTAGATAATAGAGTATCTTAGTTTTTACGTAATTATTAAAAAAACTTTATTTTTTCGTACTTATTTAAAAAAGAACTGATCTAATTCAAATATTTTTAATAGGTCTTCTTTCGAAAGAGTTATATTCCATTAAAATTTCCTAAAAAGATATTAATTAAAAATTTCAGGTAGTCTCTTCTAACGAAACTACCGCGGGTTATTAACGTAGTATTACTTATCGTTGCTTACCTCTTTTGTATGTATATATGCATTTATATATATGTACGTATGTGTATATGTATGTCAAAATTTTGACGCATCTTGGTCCTTTTCTGTTTAACTTGTCCAAGCGATAGACTGGGTTTAGCGCGCTGCCAAAATTATAACTCGCGAGGACGGACGGACGGATTGTTTTAGCATCTGAAATTTTCCTTTCCGGAGGACCGTTAAAGAGGAACGTAATCCTACGTTTAAAAAATGTGTAAAAAAAATCAAGATTCTTTAGGCTTCACTAACTGTAAATAAGCAAATGAAATATTCTGTTACAGGTTGATTTTGATGAAAAGTAAATCAAGCTCAGGGTGATATTTCTAAAATTATACTATTATCATAACTATGTAAACAAAAGCCTGTTTAAATAATATTACTTTGAGCTATGATTCATGATCCAAGAGCTAATACAGATCTCTGAATCTGTGTCATCTCTTAACATTAATAAAAGCTCAACCTAATTGCTTCCATGCCACGGTTCTTTTAGCATTATCTTTCCTGCCTTTGTTTCCCATCTGTAAAGAGTAGTATTAGCGCTCGCATTGTATTCCAATCACAAAAGTCACGGGAATATCACTGAAAAGAAAGAATAAGTTAGTATTTGTCTAGCAAGAAATTGGCGGATAACTTTGTGATTAATTACGTCTTTTAAACATCAGACAAAATTTATGCTGACTAACAATGAGCAAATGTTTACCAGACGGAATCTGTCGCATCAACGGTTATTCTTAGCTTTAACAAGTACTTGTAAAAAAAAAGGAGAGAAATTTTGATATGTGACAGTATTTTTGTTGAAAACTTATCGTTACATGTTGATAGTCATTTTTCACAGCTCTTTATCGATATGATGCAATGTTCATTGTTGTCAAAACAGTCATTTATTACAAATGACACATACGGCTGTATACTTTGGAAAATGCATGTTACTTTAAAGAGTAAATAAAATTTAGCAGGTATGCTGCAAAGACAGTAAAAAACGAATTTGACCTTCAAGAAGGGATTTTTATTAGAGTTAAAAAAACACAAAAAGCAGTGGACTGGGCAAATGTTAAAAATCAATATTGGCTTCTAAATTCTTGTTTCTAACTAGGTAATAAAACTTTTCATTTTTCGTAAATGACCGTAAAGTGCTGAATATTTTAAAAGAATGCGCGGTTTACTTTAAAGTAAAAAGTATAATTTAGTGAGCAGATATGCTTAAAAGACAGTAAGAATGAATTAAGAGTTCAGACAGATTTATTTGTTGTTGTATAAAGAACACAACGAATGGCTGTACAAATATTTTAGAAACTGCATTTTAAATTTATGTTCTTAAGTTGAAGGCACATGTTTCATCAATCATGAATGACGTAAACTACATTATATATTTTTAAATGTATTAGTTTCTTTAAAAGAATAAATATAGTTTAGCTTCCAGATATACTTTTAGCATGATAAAAATAAATTTGGAGTTTAAACAGGTTTATTGGTCGGTGCATAAAGAACACAAGAAAAAGTAGACTGGACAAAAAGTTAAAAAGTGAAATTGGTTTTAAAACTCTTGTTGTTGAATATAGAGCAAAATTTTCATCAATTACAAATGACGTACGGTGTTGTATATTTTAAAAAATGTATGGATTACTTTAACAAGTGTGTATTATTTAGATTTCATATACGCTTTAAAGGCGGTAAAAATAATCTAATGTTCAAACAGATTTATGTCTTGGTATTTGAAGCCAAGAACACAGCATGATAAAAGCAAAAATTAAAAATAAAATTTTTCAGAAAGATCAGTTCTGTGTTCACTTGATGGCAAACCTACTTTTTTGTAAGGCAATACATAAAGGGAACTAAAGTATAAAGTACGTAAGTTCTTCATGTAAAAGAAAACCTTTCTGATGAAACCTTTTATAATGCATTAAAAATATTTTTTGCATAGTTCACATTGGCTTTTTGATCAATGTGGATGCTTAAATTTCCTAGTATACTTTGTAAAATAAGAAAGATTGCATTAAACATTAATACTTCAAAGAGTATTATAACACAGGTACGTTCGAGCTGACCTTAATTTAACTTAAATTCTCATAATACATATACGAATTTAGTTGGTTGGTCATATTAAACTGTTTAATAGCTTAATAGACTGAGACATACAGCTTAAAGCCATTCCTTGGGGATAATGGTTAAACTTACCAGCTCAAACCCGCAACCTCGAACAAATTGATGCAAAATTCTCTAATGACGGTACAAAACATTTACAATATTTTACTGCTTTAAATTTAAAAGTATACGTTACTCATAAAGTGTGTACTTTGCAAAATTTTCCTTGCTAACTTTTTCACAACCCTTAAAGCAAAATATAAAATTAACTTTATTTAAAAAATGGCTTTTTTTATCTAACTGCAATTTTAAATAAACACGTCTAGATTTTTTAAAAACATAATAAAACCACCGAATGTACATCTCACAGAAAATATTCCCCACGTCTTGATTGATTTGGTATTTTAATATCCACGTTTTAAATTAAAAATTTATTTAATGTTACAAAGCAGTACAATTTATTCTTGTAGAATGTATTCAACAGTATATATATATATATATATATATATATATATATATATATATATATATATATACCGGGTGGTTATAATTAAACTTCCCCTATAAACGGCATCCTACAGCGCAAACGGGTGAACGGAATGCAACGAAATTCGGTATATGGGAGAGTACACGAGATGCTCTCACGAAATTTCGAAAAAAAAAAATTTAGCTCCAAAATGTCCACTAGAGGGCGCCTTTTCGGGAAAAACATGAAATTTAACACAATAAACGACCAAAACGGAATACAGAAACAATATTAGCATTTATTGACTAGTTTCTGATCACCTTGTCATCGAACCACATTAAGTAAAGGTATGGGAGAAACAAAAACAGTTTTGCTTGCAGAAACACGAACAGATTAGAACGAAATTGCATAAGAGGAGCAGTTGTTAATCGTATCCAGGACGATGTAGAGAAAGCTGCTCCACGTGACTGCCTTCATTCACCTGCAAACTTTCCAGTCTATGGAAGTGAGCGCATCTGGTTTATAGCCTATATACGAAATTTCGTACGTCTGTGAAGTTGGCCCCCCGACATTGAGATATCCAAATTTTGAAAACGGCATACGTTTGAGCGTCATTTGAGCGCGTTTGAGCGCCAAAAATTCTCAAAATTTGAATATCTCAATGTCGGGGGGGGGCTAGGTGTTTTTCCCGCCAAAAAAAGAAATGCCCATAACTTTTTTACAAATGGCGCTCAAACGAAAATTTTTGGCGCTCAAACGCGCTCAAACGACGCTCAAACGAATGCCGTTCTCAAAATTTGAATATCTCAATGTCGGGGGGGCTAGGTGTTTTTCCCGCCAAAAAAAGAAATGCCCATAACTTTTTTACAAATGGCGCTCAAACGAAAATTTTTGGCGCTCAAACGCGCTCAAACGACGCTCAAACGAATGCCGTTCTCAAAATTTGAATATCTCAATGTGGGGGGGCTAGGTGTTTTTCCCGCCAAAAAAAGAAATGCCCATAACTTTTTTACAAATGGCGCTCAAACGAAAATTTTTGGCGCTCAAACGCGCTCAAACGACGCTCAAACGTATGCCGTTCTCAAAATTTGAATATCTCAATGTCGGGGGGGCTAGGTGTTTTTCCCGCCAAAAAAAGAAATGCCCATAACTTTTTTACAAATGGCGCTCAAACGAAAATTTTTGGCGCTCAAACGCGCTCAAACGACGCTCAAACGTATGCCGTTTTCAAAATTTGGATATCTCAATGTCGGGGGGCCAACTTCACAGACGTAAATTTCGTTGCATTCCGTTCATCCGTTTGCTTCTGTAGGATGCCGTTTATTGGGGGAAGTTTATTTATAACCACCCACATGACAACGTCTAGTGTATCGTGATAAAAGTCTGGTGTATCGTGGAGATGTTGCGACGTTGAATGACTTAAAGAACTTCATAACGCTTCATGTGCGAAGCCTCACAACTGATCAGTTACGATCTGCTGTTGAACACACTGTCCATCGACTTGAAATTTTGCAGGTGAATGAAGGTGGTCACGTGTAGAAGCTTTCCTAACATCGTCCTGAACACGATTAACAACTGCTCCTCTTGTGCAATTTCGTCCTAATCTATTCTTGTTTCTGCAAACTGAACTGTTTTTGCTTCTCCCTTACCTTTAATTAATGTGGTTCGATGACAAAGTGATCAGAAACTCGTCAATAAATGTTAATATTGTTTCTGTATTCCGTTTTGGTCGTTTATTGTGTTAAATTTCATGTTTTTCCCGAAAAGGCGCCCTCTGGTGGACATTTTTGATTTTTTTTTCATTAAATTTCGTAAGCGCATCTCGTGTATAGCCCATATACAAAATTTCGTTGCATTCCGTTCACCCGTTTGCACTGTAGGATGCCGTTTATAGGGGATGTTTAATTATAACCACCCGATATACAGGGTGGGCGAAAAGTCCTTGACACATTTCAGAAAATAATATATAAAATATAAATTGCCATAAAAGAGTTCAGTTTGCGGTCACTTCTTTAATAGAATGTTAAGTTTTTTTATCAACAGAAAATTTCGAACTGCTGCCAAAAGAGGGCGCCACAGGACCAAAAGTCCATAGAATGACATTTTATATGAAAATCTTTTTAATAGTTACCCTTACAGAACAAGTTTCTTGTTACCAAATTTCGATATGGGCATCTTTCGTAGCTCGTGTCACATCTAGATGTGACGTCTAGCTCGTGTGACTTCGATGATCCGTGTCTTGAGCTGTGTAATGTCGGTCATTTTCGAAGCGAAGACTTTGTCCTTGACATATCCCCACAAGAAAAACTCAAGCGGAGTTAAATCTGGAGACCTAGGTGGCCATACTAGTGGACCATCTCGTCCAATCCATCGCTGAGGGAATTGTGTATCGAGGTAGCTGAAATGTGTCAAGGACTTTTCGCCCACCCTATATATATATATATATACACTAGTTATCAAAAATTAACGAAAAGTCACAAAAATAACGATTACTCAAAAAGTTACGCGTTGAATTTAATGAAACTTGTGCACATTATACAACACATAGGTAGGTATAAAATAGCATAAAAAGAAATCGCCAGACAATTATGATGTTATAGAAACTAGCATATGTATACAATGAACAAATCGGATGTGTCAGTTTGGTATAGGAAAAGTACCTTTAATATGGCGTATGATCCCCCCCCCCCCCCCGAGAAGCAATACAGCACATACATCGATGTGTGAGGTTGTCAATTATGTGGTTTATGAGTTCGGTAAGAAGTGAGAGCCATTATCACAAATATGCAAAGCAGATATGCAAAGCAGTTGAAAGCGTGACTAGGGTCCTAGGAGGAAGATTGCGAGCAGTTATACGTCGTCCTAAAGCATCCCAAACATTCTCGATAGGATTCAGGTCCGGTGATCGAGCTGGCCACTCCATGCGCTGAATTTTTTCTTGCTCAAGATAACCATTCATAATGCGAGCCCTGTGCGGTCTCGCGTTATCGTCCTGTAGCACGAAATCATCACCTAATGCCCCGGCATAAGGGCGCACATAAGCATCAAGGATGTCATCTCTATAGGTGTGAGCATTCACTTTTCCACGGGGAAAGACATGGAGATCTGTGCGTCCACCCAAAGAGATACCACCCCAAACACAGACACTGCTTGATCCGTATGCATCTCTTTCACGGATGTGTGATGGATGAAAACGAGTTCCAGGTTCTCTCCAAATCAAAATATGCCTACTATCGCTTTGGAGGCTAAACCTGGACTCATTAGTAAAGAGAACAGCCCTCTACTAATCACGCGTCCAGTGGACATGTTGACGTGCCCACTGCAAACGTTCCCGCCTATGGCGTGACGTGAGTGGGACGCAAATGGCTGGTCGCCTCGGAAAAAGACCACCTTCGTGAAGCCTTTACTCACGGTTGACGTCGATACCAACCTTCCGGAGCTTGCAGCGAGGGTGGATTTGTTCAGACGGAGTTGCGGTTCGATTCCTTCTTGGGCATAATGACAAATATCGGTCATCGGCACTCGTCGTAGCGTATGGCCGTCCTTGGCTGAACCTCCTGGATGCCGAATCCGTGGTTAAAGATTGTTGTCAAAGTCTATGAACCACAGACGGACTCCCATTTAGCCATCTGGTCACTTCTGTCTGACTTTGTCCTGCCTCTAGTCTCCCAATAGCTCGCCATCGCAGTTCTTTGGTCAAATGATGCCTGGAGGTCATTGTTACAGTTTGGCTATGCCAGATATCTAATCTCAGCCTCGCAGCGACAATTGTCGCCTTGCTCTGAGACATGCACTATTATTCTCGCTGCAAATGACGTATTCCGGCTTCAGCACTACTATTTTGCGTAATGTAATATTGTTCAGCACCTTTTACTTAACAACATATTCAAATTTTAAACAGATTTTATAGTTTTGAACGTGCTATCCCTCTTTTTGTGATTTTTCCCTAATTTTTGATAATTAGTGTATATTGAGTTTTTCAGGAATTTTTTTGACAGATATCTTCGGATAGGATAGGGAATGAGATTTTATATGCTTAAAGTTTGTGCAAGAAACATTGTACATATTATTGTTTTGAAGGATATTTTTAGAAGCAAACTTGGAGTATATCAGACAAGTCGAGATTCTTACAGCTGTTTTCTACAAGCATTTATAAACGTTTACAAACCTTAATACTCTCTGAAAATCAATAAAGTTACGCCATAATTTGAATTATTCTTTTCAACTATTCGAAAGTAAATGAGTGTTCTAAAAAGGCCAAAAAATCTTACAATAAAAAATTTCACGAGAAAACTTATATTCAAAACACGAGTTAGAAATCTGTTAAAATTTAAATTTTTTTGAGTATTTATGAAATATATTATTTTTATGTAAGAACCGTAATATTTAGATATAATTTATCGGCTATTTGCGTTTTATTTATCACAGGAATAGCGAACTTCATCAATTGTGACAAATATCTAAATTAAGTTTTCAGTGCATTTTTTTATGCTTGCCTATCTAAATTTACAACTTAATTTATCATTCAGTTGACTGATTATTATAGATCTCAACAGAATGTAAATATTAACTAGCATGGAAAATTTTCATTAACTTTTATATATAAATAACTGTGGTTTTTACGCTCCGTCGTGAATTTAAGAAGTTTTTATTTAAAATTATATACTCCGCTGAAAATTTAAGGAGCTCTTAACAATTTTTTTCCGGGTTATTGTATGAAAAACTTTATGTTATTACCCTTTTTGTTTCAGATTAGTTCCTTTTAAAGTGACTTCCCAACCATCAAAAATATTTAAATCCAGTTTAAGAGTGAAATAAGAGTTGTAGATGCAAATCTAATTTAGCATCTTTAGGCTTACATTCCTATAGAGTAATGTTTTAAAGTCGTTAAATATACAGGTCATCATTAAGTAATGCATTTTTTATCTTAAATTTTTTAACCACCTTTTTTAAAATTAATTTTGCTTTCCTATCGCCAGTCTTGGAAAAATTTTCCCGCAAACACCTTGCTCAACCTTCACCCAGACAAAAAAGTAGAAGAAGTAATCAGAACAGTCCAAAGACGCCAACAAGGGATGTTTAAATAAATTGAGCAGTGAGTGGAAAGGCATTTTTTGCTTATGCTTAGCAGAGGAGAAATTCAACTACTTTTCATTGAGAGCAAGAAGCTGATATTGGAAACAAGAACTATTGTCAAGTATCATATAGATTAGTGGATTCAGTGCGGAACCTAACTTTTGTTTTGTTGGTTTAGGCCACCTTATAAAACAAGTTACAGAAATGGGAGTGGGTTAGAGTATTTTATAAATGAAATTAGGTAGAATTTTCGGAGGGATTTTCAGTAGTGTATTTTGAATAGTTTCAGCTTATTAATTGGATATTTTGACATATCAACTTTCGTTGTAAGCTCAAATCGAGGGGGAAGGGGACCTTTTCCTCGTTAAGGTTTAATGGTCATAGTAATAAGTTACGTTTGCAATATCGTTACGGTAATTACTTTATTTATATATAAATCCAAATATCTTTACTTGAACGAGGTATAGTTCTAAAACTGGACAAATAACTAATAATTTAGACACTCCTCGTGAAATCTTTAATTTCACTGCTAAAATGATATCGCGATATAGAAATGTCTTCCGATAAAATGGCTCTGTTTTCCTCGAAATAAAATTTAGAATCTGAAATTCTTAACTTGGAATTTTTGTGAACATGTTCATTTTGTAGTCATTCTTCAAGCCATTTGTTTGTGTATTTAAATTTCCCTTATTTTTAACTTTAAAATATATGTACTAACATATGTCTTTTATGTCTCCGTCCACGTTTATTCTCAAAGTTCTTCTAAAAAACTGTAGAGCTTGATTTTACAAAAGAGTTCAGTAATACTGGAACTTGGGATTAGTTCATGGGGGCAATGGAGCCGGGCGATGGCCGAATGGCTAGGACACTTGCATTCGGTACCAGAGTCTCTGGATTCGAGTCCCACTCTTAGCATGAGTGTTTGTAGCCATTTGGAATCGGCTTTAACACTAGAAGGACGGCTGCCGTCCTTTTGACGGTTTCGGACATACTATTCAGCGCCATGTCTGTATTTATGTCCTGAGGCTTCTGAAATTGCATGACTTTTTCTAATTTTGCGCAAAATATCCACACACATTTACAAAATTATATTCGATAGTAAAGAGGAGGATAAAATGTGTTGTATACCTACTAAGACTGAAAGCCGTCGATTTGACGGCAATATAGAAAACAGGCAGAAATCTTTAAAATAATACCGGGAAAATGTTAGTTACTTTTCGTCTCTTCCACATTTTGCAAATAACCGAATTAAAGGCCCTTCGGAAATATTGGTGTTGAAAAATAACAACTGCACAAACCACGCAGATATTTTTACTGATAAACCATACCAGGTTGTTAGCTCGGAATACCTGCATAATAATATATCTAAATAACACTAATTTATTGTATATAGGTAGGAAATTGTTCAAAATTTAAAGTATTTAACCCTTTTTTTAAATTAAATATTTTGAATTCTTGATTTTATTTTAACCGTCAAAATGACGGCGTTCAGTCTAAACTTTCTTACTAAAAATAAGAAAAAAACTCCTGTCTTTCTAGTGTTAAGCAGTAGGTCCCGGTCGAATCAGCTCTCGTGTAGCAAAAAAATGACCGTTCGCACCAAACCAAACTATCATGCGGACAATTTCTCTGAGTCCTGAAGATGGGGTTAGACTAAAAGTAGTTGTCACTCCATATATTATTATGAATTTATTAGGCTTCAACTTATCCAAAGTACGTTGCGGATAATATTAAGGCTACTGTGTACTAACCCTATTGGATAAGATCACCTCAATATTAACCTATGGAGAAAATTTGTCTACTATTTGCAGCTATATAAATGCTCATAATTCAGTAAAAATGGTATTTTCAGATAGCCTGAACTTTTCTGCACATTGCATCAGGATTCATTTTATAAATTTCGTCCACTTGAGAAATTTATGAGCATTTAAAATACGCTATACCAGATTTCCCCTCCCCCCGAATAATTTAAATTTTAAAATATTATTTGCACTTTTTTAAATGAAAAAGGCCCCAATATTTAAAATTTCTTTCTCTACTGAGGAGTACAATTTTTTTTTTAATTTTTCAATCCAAGTTGGACACATTTTCTCGATAGGTTTGCATTGATGTGAGCGAATCCAAAAGGGTTAGTTACATAGCAGCCTTAACCTGTACGTTCACACTTTTAAATTCAGTGGCGTCATTTTAAAATAAAGCATACGTACAGACCCCAATCTTTACAATGATAGCACAAACTTTCGACTATTTCAGTTTTGTTCGTATGAGAAAGTTCTGAATAGGATTACACTAATTAGCTTAAACACCCATTGAACAAGCTTCATTTATTTGTACAGGAAAAGCATTTTTCGAGAGCATGTGCCTTATTATAGACAATTCATTGCTATGAATTTCTTGCTGCACACTTTTCCTAATAAAAGAAAAGCACAACTTAATTACATCGCAATATAAAAATTTCGGCGAGAATTATTTAGCTCACTGCATTATCTTTCCAGCTTTTGTTTCTCTGCTAAAAGGCCTTACGCTAAAAGCATTGTGTTTCGTTCGAAGCAGGATGAATATTAGTGAGGGAGGGGGATAGAATGAATCGCAAAAGGCCTTTCTTTGTCTGCAGAGTAATTAATGGATAGTTTAGTCATTAATTAGAGCTTTTAATAAGAGTCTAAGTTTAAAAAGAGAATATTATCGTAACGGATAGTTCCGCCTGTTAAAAGAGTGCTTTTACACGAGCACAGAATTTTTGAATTTGGTTGCATCGACAAAATAGCTTTAAAAGAAATTTTCGTGCAAAGTTATAAAATAACTGTTTACACTTAACAGGAAGCTAGACAGGACACGGAAAGATATATGTATATAAATGTATGTATGTTGCAGCATAACTCTGGAACACCTGGAGCAATTTCAACCATACTTGGTACACATATGACTTGTAATCTTTGAAAAAATACTGTAGAGGTAAGACATCCCTAGCACCCCTGGGGGGTGGAAGGGGAGACATTTAAAAACAATCGCAAAAGACAGATATTAGTGTTAAATCCATAGTTTTCGGGGTCACTCAGATGAATAGTGACACTCCCGATGCCGTTTAAGTTCAAGTTCAGTCCCACTGGCATGGGGGGTGAGAAGAGGTGAAAAATAAAATGTCCAAAATGACCGAGATTTCCTAAATACCAGGGCAACGCAGGGTAATCAACAAGTATTAGAATAAGACAAAACTTATAGTTGATCAAAATTCTGTTGTAACAACTGTTGTGAATGCAAGGAGAAAAGACACAGGTAGTTCAGTGACGAATGTGTAATGATGGAAAATTATTAACCATGGAGGATAAAGGATGTAACATCACTAGCCGTTAATGAGTAGTGATGTAAATCTTTTATATTACATCAGTGCTATCTCTTAATTAGTAGTAATCTAGTAATGATGTTTCATCATTAGTTATGGCTGAGTGATGACGTAACATTACTAGTGATAGCTGAGTAGTGATGCGATGATTACTAGACATGGCTGAGTTATGACGCAGCATCACTAGCCATGGAGTAGTGCTTTAATTTTATTAGCCGTGATTACTTTGATTCATATCTCTACTTAAATCGTGTGTTAGGGAAACATCTTAAAATGAAAATAAAATAAAACTATGCAAGAAAAAAAAGAAGATTATAATTATAATTAGAGCAAATCTGATCTGAAAAATTGCCTAATTTAAAAATGTGTTAATGGGAAATTTACGTACGGTTTCTAGAAAACTGTTTTTGTTTTAAAGTAACCTATCGCAAACAGAATGACTGAAAAACACGCACAGAGAATAGCAACTGGTTACAAACCTGTCGGACGGGTTTGTAACCAGTTGCGCCGTGTGCGTGGCTTCATTCAATTACATAGGTTGCGACTCATCACGGCCTGGTTTGCGATTTGAGTCAGTTATCAGTTTCTTTTGAGTTGTTCCGTGTGCAGACGGGCTTATGCCCGAGGGTGGAATCTCTCTTATCTCCTTCCAGTAGAGACCCAAAAGTATTTAAATACATTAATTAGACATTCAGCTATACAATTTCCATCTAAAATATATGCACTCCATTTTTTTCTTTCTTATTTCTTTATTTTCTATATTTTTAGTTCTTATTGTATTATAATAATTTTATCTTATTCTTACATCCCTTTGTTTCATTAATTTTACAAATAAGAATAAGTTTACATCACTCTTGTTGTCTGTGTTCATAATATGCATAATTTTAAAGGAGAACAAAAAAGTATTTATTTTATTGCATTCCTTGAGAAACGTTGTTTCAGAGGTCTACACACATGATGGTGTTGTGCCCATTCCTGATTGGGAAAAGCCTCCCCATATGCGAGCAATTTAAGAAAAGACGGACGGTGTCGTTAAACAAGCTGTTAGCGGAGTGTTCAATAAGGCAATTATAGCCACTTCCGGAGAACTAGATGTTCCGAAATGCTGGCTGACCGGAGGTCACGGGTTTTTCCCCACGCGGTGACGGAGCCTACTAGAATGATCTGGAATTTTCTGAAAGAGGGATAAATAAAGGGAAGAATGGAGGAGAAGAGGGGATAACGAGAGAACAAGAGGGGTAAAAAGATGGGATGAAGGGATGAAGAGAGAACATAGAGCGAGTACTATCGTCATTTTTTAATTCGTCATTTTAGAACTTTAAAGCTTGCACTTTAGACTGAGTTGATAGGTTAAATTTGCTTGGGTATAGCACGATAGGTAGGAGTACAATTCTTCTGAAAACTTACCTTGAAATATGTACGTCTGTACTGAAAATCACTCTTAAATTCGTAAACAATATTTAAATTTCCCTCTCTAATTTCTTTAGTGTTGCTAACTACGATCCGACAATCATTTTCGTCTACTGTATTAACCATAATGTAATGAAAGCAACTAGACAATAAATAGGGAAAATATTCATAATTTTTAAGAAATAGGGGAATAGTTGAAAATAATTGCTTAAATTTGGCCTTCAATGCAAACAACGTGTCGTGATCTTGGGGTTAAGTAGCTCGTGTATGGTTTCCATGGACACATAAACTACTCTTTTCTTACATATATCTTATTTATAATCTTAAAAATTGTAAATATAATCAACCACACATTTTTCCAAGATATTTGAATTTTCATAAATTGTTTAAAATTCGGCTGTTAGAACATTTCGAACCTTTGATTTAATTTTCCCCTCATATCTTATATAAACAATTTCCAACGCATATATCTTATAAAACGCATTCATTTATGTAAAAATATATGTCGTAGAGGTTCACTTAGTTTCATGCTTGTTATAGTGCTTTGAAGTTTTCGTTGCTTTCATTTTCTAACGCTAACAAAGCTTTAATTCAATTCTGTCAATGAAGATTATACAGAGGCTATATATTTTATATTCAGTGCTTTCATTCCTTTACTGGTAGGGTAAGTATTATATTTTAATATGAATCCTTTATACATCGAGTTTGTTTTTGGTCGAGGAACATTGCAGACAATGAATGATTACAGAAAACTGTTTCTATGTCTGCAAAGTGATTAACAAATAACCCCGCGATAATTAGCTGCAACATAATGCACATGCAGAGTAACACAACAGAGCATCGTAGATGAGGGCTATAATAGTATTCAGCTTTTATTGAATAATTTATATAACAATGTAGAATTTAGTTTCTAAGCTTGTTTTATTTGTACTTTAGCAATAGGAACAGCTGAACACAAAAGTACTACAAAGAGGGACTCTCACAGCTGGGGTTTCAAACCCAGAAATGGGTTTATCGGTTGTTTTTAACGTAGGATTACGTTCCCCCATAACGGTCCTGCGGAAAGGAAAATTGCAGACGGTAAAACCGTCCGTCCATTCGTCCTCGCAAGTTATAATTTTATCAACGTGCCAAACCTAGTCTATCGCTTGGACAACTTAAACAGAAAGTACCAAGATGCGTCAAAATTTTAACACTCACACACATATATATATATATATATATATATATATATATATATATATATATATACACATACGTACATATATATAGATACATATATACTTACAAAAGAGGTAAGCAACGATAAGTAATCCTACGTTAACCCGCGGTAGTTTCATTAGAAGAGACTGCAGGAATTTTATTTTTTTTAATAACTCAAAATTTGAGGGGGTCCTTTAAAGTAAATAAAATATAGCAAAAAATAACATTTATTTCTTATTATAGGCATAATTTAATTTAAACAAGACAATTTAGAAAAATACACCTCACAAAGACATTAACCCCTTAACGATCGCACAATTTTCAAGAAAACGGTAATAAAACTGCCTATTTTTTTCCGGAGGATTCCATTTATTTCTTGATCTGCCACATCTACTTTAAAAAAACCATCCCCCAATTACATTAGAAATAGTCTGGTGCTGCCATCTGGTATGTATAAGAAATAAAAAAATTTCAGGGTAAATGAAATGATTGTTTTAATCTTTTTGGTGCGTTACTTTTAAACACTCCAGCCCGGAAATATCACAGGCACGAGAAATAAAAGGCGAAACCTCCCCCCGTAATTTTGACGGGAGCGATAATGAAGGGGTAGTATTCGTTTAAATGAAAAATGATACGAGGAGAATATTTAGATTTAATCACGATGTATCTGCCCCTCAGGAAACCATCCCATAATTTGGGTACTGGTTACATAATATCAAAGATGGATTCGATAATCTCAACTATGAAATCTTATAGAACTTCAAAACTCATTTAATTCTTTCACTTTACCCTTCTGGGTGCGTAGAAAGAGTTTCTTCATAAGCTAATAGAATCCCAACGAAAGACAGAAATTCTCTCAATATTGAAACTGTAAACGATCGCATGAAAGCAAAAAAAGGGCAGTCAATAGATATCTTCAAAATTGTCACACCTCGATACCTAGGACAGAACTGGTAAAACACGTCATGGAGGGCGCATGTTATACTCAACCTGGGGGCGCACCAAACCCCACTCTGTCGGAAGATGTTAGTGATATTCAGGGGTGGAGGTGGAGTGCATAGATCATTGGTAAAAAATATGTGTAAAGCGTGTTTTGCTAGCAATAATTATATATATATATATATATATATATATATATATATATAAGTAACAGCACGGGCGGCGGCGAGGGAGGAAGGTGTTGATTGCCGACCGTGCGTCACAGAAATGAACTAGTTCGTCATAGTCAACATAATTCAGTTCCTGAGCTGGAAGTCGTGGCGTAGTCGGTAAAGTTCGCTGTCTCTCTCGTCATCTCGAAGATCTTTGTAAAAAATTCTCTCACTAGCCCCTCCAGCCCCGGACACACAGGATCACTCCAAATTTAGCGAACAAAATCTTTATTTCTTACATTGCTAAAAGTTATCGGGGCAACGACAATTCAATAAATCCCCGCCCAAATCCTTCGTGGGTCTTTTAAAACTTCATGGGGTCGTTGTCACATGACCCTTGCACTCTTGCATTGATTGGACAGAGACCCCAGGTTAGGTCTCTGGGGTGAGTCCCGTGGCCTGTTATATAATATTTGGAGCCCACGAGACTGGGGTTTAAGGTATGATATATTGATTACCTACAATTACTTTTAGGTTACGTTCAAATCCTTTGCTCTTAAAACGAGAACGAAATTAGTTTGCTTGCGCCCAAGTAATTTTAAAGGAAAATAAAAAGAATTTGAAAATTTAAAAAGGTTGTTTTGTTTTGTATGCTATCCTATATATATATATATGACACGTTCGCTACTACACCCTTCCCAGTACGTCGTCTTAAATCCAAACTTACTCTTTCTTAATCTATCCCTACATATTTATTAAAGTTATAGCAGTCAATGAGTTAAAAGGCCGGTGGCAAAGAACTACAATTAATTACATTTAACATCGTTTATTTCCAAATATTAAGCTACCCGATTCAATCTGTTAAATTAAATCCAAGAATGATCAAGCTCCCGCGCGACGCGTGACCGTCTCAATTAAGTATTTCCCGCCGTCTGATTAAAACGCTATTGTTTTTTGCCACCTAAAGCCATCGCGCATGTCCACAAGAGCTCTGTCACACATACACCGGAGATGAACCATGGGCGTGACTACGGATGTCAATCAAAACCAAAGGGAATTCCCCCGATTTCTCTCGATGTATTTCGAACCAAAATATGAGAATAGGGCGAATTACGCCCCGACAATAAATTAATTACTAAGCCCCCTTTAAATTTAGAGTAATCATTCTTTCCCCACTAGATTCTGACAACTTCCCCCCCCCCCTGAAGGCACGCACACAAATGGAGTAGCTAATTCCATCTGGCAAGTGTTCAGAAGAGAAAACACTAAGATTAAATTTCAAAATCCCAAATAACTATCAACCGAAAAAGATTGCTGAGTAGGGACGTCTCCCCAGTCAACACAAATTAAATTAAACCTAACCTAAAATTTTATCTATTCAAACCTAGCCAGATTGAATCAAGGTACTGATACATTTTACACAAGTCTCCATTTGAGACACAATTGCCATTGACGAGCTATTAATCATCACAATATAAATTTCCAAAATTACAAAAATCACTAAAAAACACAATTATCATCAAATCTTATTAAATAAAATCACGAAAATGTCTCAACTACAGGTAAATATAGTAACCACTCAGTTCTTGTTAACAAATCTAGAAGTCCAAATCTGTACAACCAAAAATAAAAGTATCAACTCTGTAAATCGGACGCTGTACATCACTCTTCATCTGTACACAAAACCCAAAAAACATATTTTTCGAAATTACACCATAATATTACACTTGTTTTATGAGATCCAAATTGATAAAGGAACACAAAGTAGCTTAAAAAAAGAGTTTAAACACTTTTTTCCTTTTTTTATATAAACAACACACAAAGTTTAACCACATAAGGGGAGTCAAGAGGGTTTTAGGCACCCAACATATAAAATCAACTAAGAAATGGATCTCTGAAATTCACATTATTATATTTTTTATCAAAAAAAAAGACACATCATAAAATTTTATCAACCTAATCAATGAAATCAAGGACACACAATTTGAATTTTAAAAATATATGAGAAACAGTAAATTGGAATCTTAATGTATGGAATCAACTTTCAAAATTATATACACTACTCTAAACTGTTTCCTTTCTCAATGCTTATTACGCACTTTTCATGATCACTCAATGACTTACTTAAAACTAATCCTAATGACATGAGGAGGCATGTGAAACAGCTCATGCCCGGTCAAAACATTAATCATTTTATTATTTATTGACAAAACATGTTAAAAATTCACATTTTTCAATATGCTATCCAAATGTTACCAATTTCAAGGCCAAAATATTTCATAAACTTTCACATCTTACATTCCTGCAAATTCCACACCTCATTTTTTTTATTTCGATATAGTAAAATACACTTCACAATCAGAGGCCTTCCTCATTAAGTTTGCCGGTCGACCAAAAATATACACTATAAAAACATTTAACACGATATTTATCAAAATGTAACTTAAAATACTACTCCATGACATTCAAATAAACACAAAAATATATACAAGGAATAAAAATGACCATCGTCGCACCAGGAAACCAGAATCCGCAAAAATTTTAAAATTGCTCCTAATTTAGTACATTACTTTGCTTTCTCCCCCCCCTCCCCAAGAACAAGATAGATACACAATTTCATTTCATAATATTATAACTTTAAAACATTCCGAATTGTTAAAATATCAATTAATTTTTCTTGAAACATGAAATAAGTCTGACAAACTCAAAATCCTTATCAAATCAACAAAACCTTGACAAAAACAACAATTTTTCAGCAGTCATTAAATCCGCTGAGAAAAATATGAAAATATTACATATCTTATCACAAATCCTTTTAAAATGTGTCAGTTAATATTCATTATACAGAGGCTGTTCACACATTTTTTAGACGATGTATATTGTATTCACAAAACTAAATTACATAAAATTCTTGTTTTAAATGTTCTATTTGACATCCCTTTTTCTGAACTATCTTTCGACACCGCAATTTCCAGGATAATAATGCCTTTTGAAGTGTCAGAAGAGGTATTCTATCCCATTCCTCCTGAACAGCTTTCCAGAGTCCTGTAAGGGTTTTGGGACGACGTTTGGATAATGCAGATTTTAAAAGTCCGAAAGAACAAAAATCCATAGGTGATACATCGGGAGATTTAGTAGGGATATCAGTGAAGGGTATGGCCTAGATACCAGTTTTTAGTTCCATTTCTTTTAGGAAATTTACAGTGAATTTTGATGTGTGACTGCTAGCGTTGTCCTGATGGAGTCTCATAGATTGATGGCACTGTGGGTAAAGTGATGGTATTTCATTCAGAAAAATTGGCGATAAAATATGTTCCTGATAGTATTTGGAGTTAATCTTGACATTTTTTCCCACTCTCTTTATTTTTAACTTGCCATTATAAGAAAAACCAGCAACAATCATGAATCCCTTAGAAAAACTTTCTTTCGATTCTTTGAACCATGTACTTAAATTTTTTTTCTCCCCTTTTCTGGTAATAAATGGCTCTTTTTTTGTTGCAATCATTTAAATACACCCATGATTCATCTATTGTGACAATTGTTTTCCATTTTTCTTTGGATAAGTGTTTCTCATATAGAATTCTGCAGCGTGTCCTGCGTTCAGCGATATGATTTGGAAGAAGACGATGCACATTGCGTTTTTTCGCTTTCTTAAGATTTAAATAAACGTTTATCATTTTGTTTACAGAGGACACCGAGCATTTTAATGATTTTGCAACTGTCCTTTGACTAGGGGGATTTTCTTTTAACATTAAACAACGTACCTTTGCAATAGTCGAAGATGTCCGTTTTTTCCTTGGATACTTGTTTGGAATTTTTATCCCACTTGAGGCTCCAATTTGACGTTTTTTTCCTTTCTTGTTGACGATATTACCTATCGACGCTTTAGATATCACAAAACCATGACTCTCACATTGTTTTTGGATAACGGAGTATGCATATTTCTCTTCGGAAAGAGCATAAATGTAGCCTTCGAACCACTGCTTTGTTAAAAACGCCATTTTGAATAAAAACAAAACTTTCAAGCCGCAGACGATAATTTTGACTTTTAAAAACATAGTACAATTGCAATTATTTCTTTTGCAGCAAACGCTTTTTTATTACCGCTTACCAAAATCGTCTAAAAAATGTGCGAACAGCCTCTGTATAACCCAATCCTCAAGTTGTGACTAAAGTTTAGCATACTCTTCAGTGAAACTGGGTGGGGACAACTCTATGTTTAGAAAAATTTTATGGGTCTTAAAAATACAACAATACTCAACAACTTCAATAAATTCAAAAACTTCAGATACTTCAATAAACTTCAAACACTTCAAATATCTCATTAAATTCAAAAATTAATCTCATCAAAATATAATATTTCTTCAAAAACCCATATTGTATTTAACATTCTGACACAGTATTATAATCATTACACACATTATCGTTTAATCAAACAGTTCTATCGAAAACCAAGCTTAACTTATTTCAAATTAAAAAGTTTAATAAAACGGAGCTTACCGGACTATCTCGTCAAACTAAAAAAAATTTTACTTTTTCTGCACGCTGAATTTTTTTTTTAAAATTTATACAAATCTTCTGTTCTCCGGTTGATGTTTGATAACAGTAGTTTCCACTTGTGATGGTTCATATTCCTTTATGTTTACACTGTAGAACTCCAAAATTCCGTGAAGTGCACGAATACAGCACCACCGATGAAACACATTATTTTCGTTGCCTGTTGCATTGTGGAAAAAACACACACTCCACGATGACCTTCTCTGGGAGAAAAACACATTGAAGAACAAAATGCAGACATCTAGTTTATTCTCTGGGAAATGTACCCAGCGTGAATAAATTAAATTCGTTGTTGAATATTTTTGGATGTTTCACGGTACCGGAAAAAAAATCTTTGATGAAACACACGATTTCCGCGATGTTTTGATGACTGAAGAAAATCAACACTGTAGCACAATTTTCACACTCTGAAGACACAATGCAGCAAACAGCAGGGAAAGCGTTGTTAACCCACACTTTGAAGTCGAATAACATCATCTGGGTCGAATGGTATCCCGATTGGAACTCTGCGACGGCCATCGCTGAGCAACTCGAACTCGGCACGAAGAATCAGCACGAAAATTTGCAGAATTTTCTTCTCTTCCAACGCAGTCAGCGCAGTAACGAGGGAGCATGACGAGAACTTGGATAAAATTTTAATTTTTAACTTACATTTTTAAAGGCTGTGGGGTTCCATTTATTTTCCCTCGCGCGATCCCAAAACCCTGCGCGGCTATTGACACGTTCGCTACTACACCCTTCCTAGTACGTTGTCTTAAATCCAAACTTACTCTCTCTTAATCTATCCCTACATATTTATTAAAGTTATAGCAGTCAATGAGTTAAAAGGCCGGTGGCAAAGAACTACAATTAATTACATTTAACATCGTTTATTTCCAAATCTACCCGATTCAATCTGTTAAATTAAATCCAAAAAATGATCAAGCTCCCGCGCGACGCGTGATCGTCTCAATTAAGAATTTCCCGCCGTCTGATTAAAACGCTATTGTTTTTTTCATCTAAAGCCATCGCGCATGTCCACAAGAGCTCTGTCACGCATACACCGGATATGAACCATGGGCGTGACCACGGATGTCAATCAAAACCAAAGGGAATTCTCCCGATTTCTCTCGATGCATTTCGAACCAAGATATGAAAATAGTGGCGAATTACGCCACGACAATAAATTAATTACTAAGCCCCCTTTAAATTTAGAGTAATCATTCTTTCCCCACTAAATTCTGACATATATATATATTATAGATATGACCTGACAAATATGAGTAGTAATATTTGATAACAAAGAATATAATGTAATGCATGCAAACTATTTACTATAAATACGCTTAAAAACGAAAGTAATTTTTAAATTTGCTTTGCCCAAACCACTAAAAGGTTCCGGTAATATTTTAAATGGCCCAGGATTTTAATATGGATATTGATCTTTAAGACAATAATGATCTTATTTGGTAAAAAACATTACGAATTTCGTTTAGAAAAGTAAAATATTTCCCAGACCTCTTTAACCCTATTCACTTAAACTTAACTGAAATTTTCCAATCCAAAAATCCAATGTCCCTTTAACTTTTCTATGTCACGGATTAGAACATTTGTATCATGGTCATTAGATCACACACGTTAGGTCACAGGTTATATCACTTCTTTTACCATGGTTGTTAATGTGGTTAGAAAAGAGCGATACAATGCAACACAACTTATGAGTTCGGTGCAAAAGCTCTAATTTTATGATGTCTTCTCTAAACATTAAAAGCAAAACATTTAAAAAGGATCTGAAAAATTAGTAAAACTAACTTTAGAGTCACTGAGACCAGTCGGTAAATTATTAAAACAGTTCTTTCTGGTACATAAAATCCGAATACGTTCCAGAGTTTCCCTATCTTTAGATCATACTGGACAAATATCAGTAGTTGCAAGAATGAAACTGTGCCAGTAATTCCGTGACAACATAGCCAATTCTAGCTTTAGCAGCGAAGATTGAAATCCGTCTGGGAACCTTTTCAAAATAAGAAAGGTTATTACGTTCCTCCAGGAAATTTTTTTAAAAAAGTCCTCTGACCACCAGTGTTCCTCCATGAAGCGCCCCAGATGGCTTTGCGACCACTTGGAAAGAGTACACTCGGGAGTTATCGGGACCAATTTTCGACGATAATTTAGCCAATTTGTCGACAACTTCAGGGCCATGAATGCCATAATGAACAGGGCTCATTGTAAGGTAATATCTTTAAACCTCAATTAAAAGAGAGGATCCTTAATTTCATTGATGCGAAATAGTTGTTATTTGATTAAAGTTGGCGCAGACATTGAAGGGTCACCAAGAAGTCAGTAAAAATACAAATTGGTCTTCCTTCCAATGTGATGCAACGTATCAATTCAGCATTAAGCACCAAAAGTTCAGCATCGAGACAAGAACACGGAGCATCTGGATCAAGGAAAGATTCCATTAGTTCTTCTATTAAATAACTTGCTCCCACTTTAGAGATGTCAAGGTCGACAGAACCGTCCGCAAAAATTTTGAAATGATTAGAATAGACCTATTTATTTGGCTAAGTGTGACTTGTTTCAGGTAGTGTGGATTCTTCTTTTTGAAAAACGAACGATAGAAACCGTTAAGGCTTACGCGGGATGTACATTATGGTAGGATATAATTCAGCATCCTAGAAAAGAAACAATGAAAATGAAATACATAAGGTTTATTATCCCGAGTTGTACGTGCCAGAAAGAAAGGAAATATATGAGAAATAAGCATCCAAAAGTAGGAAAATACCTCACATCGCCGGGATAGGAATTTTTGATGAATCCCGGCCTGAAAACCTGGATTAAATTAATCATCCTGACAGACAGCTTGTAGAGTCGAAACTAAGTGAACTGTTTAGATCAATAACCACAACGCTGATCTTACATCGTCTTTTATTCAATCACAAAAACAATTAAAGGCTTAAGATAGACAAGTTGCTCTACTACAAGTAGTTGTCCTGGAGCAGTTGACACACTGGAGCTGTATCGAGTCATGATCTCGATCTCCCAGTCTCTCTGTCTGTCCATCCTTTAAAGCCGTCTGGCTGGAGCAGCCTAGCCCAGCAATCAGCATTACGACAGAAGATCCAACGTGGATCTGGGTCGGAACGAACCCAGGTGGATTAGAAATGGCACATGACATCATAAGTTGAACTGCTTGAGCCGAGTCCGCCCCACACCATCTGAACTTTCAATACAAAACACGGCTGTTACAAGAACCTTGGAGTTGGAATTAAATAAATTTACTTTATAAAAGTAAACACTGAAATATTTACCATGAATATTTTATAGTGTAACTTTTATAAAGTAAACCTATCAAAATAAATATTCCATATATATTTTGATAAGTTTGCTTTATAAAAGTTAAATTACATACCTGTAGTATTTGTTAAAATTCTCACACCTCATTAACTTTAAAGGAAACTTAGGCAAACGTAACGAAACTTTGCGTTATTTATCTTAAAGAAATAAAAGAGAAAATTAAAAATCAAAAATCGGAAATCCTAGCTGGCGTGAAATCTTGATTAGTACCCTCCTTATTCAGGGTTAGCTTGAGCAATTTTTCCGTCCTAACTCTTTTGTTTTTTTTCAAAGACAACTACAAGTCAACTGAGGGAAATTAAGGCGAACGAAAAGTGCAAAAATGGAGGACTTTGGAAACTCTTTCAGCAGTTTGAAACTACGAGTCAATTTACAGTGAAAATTCACAGACGTTTCTCTTCGATATTTTAACTGTTCCCCTCTTGTGCATAGATTTCGTTCGTTTTAAGATATGCACAGGAAGGTCATTTGCAAATTTAATCAAAATTTTGTTTCTTTTAAAAGTTTATTTCTTTTATTTATTTGCACTTTGTAAGGATTTCAGTTCCTCAGAGGAGTCTATAAGTAGAGATCATTTAGCCTATAAAAATATTTTATGAAATAGAAATTTCGATTTAAAAAAAAGAAAATTTTAAAACATGCATAGTTTTGAAACATCAGTTGAAACAAGTTTTTTCGCTATCGGCCACAAAATATTTTGACATCAGTAATAAAAATAATTTGACATCAGGGTTTCAGTAAAAATTTTAATTTCTTTCACATTTGAGGCAAAAAAAAAATTTTTTTTAGGATAAATTTTGCTTTCACGAAAATATTTTCAGAATTTAGGCTCCAAATGAAAAATCCTGAGGATAGTTAAATTAAAACATAACGAAGGAACTCTATTATTTGACAGCAATATAATTATTACAATTATATAATTTGACATCAATAAAAAAATAATTTTATAAGTTTCTTTCACGTTAGAGGCCAAAAAAAAAATCTGTTTCTTTTAGGGTAGTTATAGAGAATCTATGCTCACTTCTACCCAGACTTGGGTGTATATAATTTGAAGTGGCACTCTATTTGAATTATATACAAACACAGTTTATACATGAAACAATGTTTATTGAATTCGTTGCACATATAATTGGCTTTTACAGCAATAAGCATGCGTACTACTTGTACGGAATGTATAAACACAGCTTTCAAGAACAATATATTTTTATACTCACGAACAGTAAGTCAAACCAGCAGTACTGCCATGTAAACTTCTGGCCCGGTAAGCACTAGCGCAGGATAACACCTTTTCAACCTTAACAACCTCCCCCCTTTTTTCTTAATGACGCTGCGTGGTATTTATACTAAGAGCGTATGCCGAAATTAGCATATCTGAAGCAGCTTCTTTAATTCATTAATTCAAAAGTTCGATTCTTGTGAATCGAATCTTGTGTATACCTTACATAGTTTTTGCTTTCGCGAAAATATTTTCAGAATTTATGCTCCAAAGGAAAAATCGTGAAGAGAGTTTTAGTTAAAACATAACGAAGGAATTCCACTTAAAATTTCCTTTGGACAATTTTCGGGGAGTTTAAAAGTTGAAAAACACGGAAATTACAATCACGAGATAAATAAATTTAAAGTTAAAATGCACAACACAGTACTGTCTGGCAGTACAGAAAACGAATGTTGCATCTGGTTGTGTAATAATCGTAGAAACGTGTCTTTTGAGTCATTTTATTCTAAATTTAGCACAGCATGGTTTCTTGACCTGTGGTTTATGGACCCCTTTGGGTTCCCTCGGTAAATTTCAGGGGTACCGTCGATTTGTTGGTGAATGCTAGTCCAGGAACTCACTCAAGCGGCAAAACACACATTTTGAGACTTTTGAAATAAAAAACTCATGTTGCAGCTTTTGGATATGAACTCCATAAGATATTCAACTGTGCAGTAGTCATTTGGCCAATAATACGTCATTAAAGTAGAAATACATTATTAAATCGCAAATTTGTTTTTTTAATATATTGATATATTTTGTAGTCCTTTGTATTTTCTTTTCCGCATATCCGTCTCATGCTAATATAGTTATATATTCAAAATAATTTGTTGCTTTATGACATTTCCAATGTTTTTTGTTTGAAGAGATTCGTTGGCTCGCTGTCGAATGGCTCAGAGTCGAATGGCTCGCTGTCGAATGGCTCAGTCAGATGGCTCGCTGTCGTGGATTTTCTAAACCCAGATCTGGGTTTAAAAACCCAGTGACCATATGGGTTTATGGATTTTTTTTTCAAAAATACCTCAAAGTCTGGGTTTTTGTCTCGTAAGTTAAAAAATTAACATAGCAAAACCGTAATATGTATTTCTCATTGTAAGTATAATTTAATTACGTAAATGTAATTATGTAAATAAATTAATGCAAAATGATAAAAGTGGAGGTAATCCCGATTAACCGTGATTTATCTCCCTCTTACGAAACAATCCCATAATTTTGGTATTTGTTATTTTATGTCAAAGTTGGATTCAATAATCCCAAGTATGAAATCTTATCAAGCTTTATGACCCATTTGACGCTTTTACCTCAGTCTTCCATAATTTTGGTATTTGTTACGTGATGTCAAAGATGGATTCAGTAATCCCAAATATGAAATCTTATCAAGCTTTATGACCCATTTGACGCTTTTACCTCAGTCTTTCATAATTTTAGTATTCGTTATGTAATGTAAAAGATGGATTCAATAATTCGGAATATGAAATCTTATCAAGCTTTATGACCCATTTGACGCTTTTACCTCAGTCTTCCATAATTTTGGTATTTGCTACGTAATTTCAAAGATGGATTCAATAATCTCAAATATGAAATCTTATCAAGCTTTATGACCCATTTGACGCTTTTACCTCAGTCTTTCATAATTTTAGTATTCGTTATGTAATGTAAAAGATGGATTCAATAATTCGGAATATGAAATCTTATCAAGCTTTATGACCCATTTGACACTTTTACCTCAGTCTTCCATAATTTTGGTATTTGTTACGTAATTTCAAAGATGGATTCAATAATCCCAAATATGAAATCTTATCAAGTTTTATGACCCATTTGACGCTTTTGGATCTCATCTTTAAAGACTGAGGTCCAAAATTATGAAAGAACTCAGTCTTTCATAATTTTGGTATTTATTATGTAATGTCAAAGATGGATTCAATAACCCCAAATATGAAATCTTATCAATCTTTATGATCCATTTGACGCTTTTACCTCAGTCTTCCATAATTTTTGTATTTTTTACGTGATGTCAAAGATGGATTCAATAATCCCGAATATGAAATCTTATCAAGCTTTATGACCCATTTGACGCTTTTACCTCAGTCTTCTATAATTTTGGTATTTGTTACGTGATGTCAAAGATGGATTCAATAATCCCGAATATGAAATCTTATCAAGCTTTATGACCCATTTGACGCTTTTACCTCAGTCTTCTATAATTTTGGTATTTGTTACGTGATGTCAAAGATGGATTCAATAATCCCGAATATGAAATCTTATCAAGCTTTATGACCCATTTGACGCTTTTACCTCAGTCTTCTATAATTTTGGTATTTGTTACGTGATGTCAAAGATGGATTCAATAATCCCGAATATGAAATCTTATCAAGCTTTATGACCCATTTGACGCTTTTACCTTAGTCTTCTGAGTGCGTAGAGAGTATTTTTTTATAAGTTAATAGATTCACTACAAAACACACTCATTCTCTTAAAACTAAAACTATAAACAATCGTATGACGGCAAAATAAATAGGAAGATATCAAAATTTCTCGTACCTGGATACGTAAAACAGAATTGGTAAAAGACGTAACAGAAGGAGCATCTTATAAAAGATAGGAAAAAAGCATAAAAAAAGATCTTCAGAAAATTAATTTGGAAGTGAAGGATGAAATTAATTTAACATGAAATTTCATACCTCCCCCCCCCCCGTAAGAACGGCCACTAAGGGGATTATTTAGGGTACGGGGTTTTTGGATACTTGGATTTATGCATATATACACATATATATACATATATATATATATATAACCAATGGCGCAACATTCTGTTGTGGACCAAGGCCTGTGGTACCCATCTCCGCTTTCTTGACCATTGACTTGGGGTGACATACAGCATATGTCTCGGTCAGATGGTCAACCTGACGCGGGACCCCAGAGTTAATTCCCAAGCATGCTTGGTCCTCATTTTATCGACCCACTGAAGGGATGAAAGGCATGAGTCGACCTTGCCCAGTTGGAGGGTCGAACCCTGGACCTGTGGTGTGGCAGCTTGAAGCTTTTAACCACTACGCCGCAGGCGCGTGTGTGTGTGTGTATATATATATATATATATATATATATATATATGTGTGTGTGTGTGTGTGTGTGTGTATTCATTCTTGGGCCCGTATTCTTGGGATACATGCTATCCTACCCCGTAAAGTAAAGGTTAATTTAACTTCAAGTAATTTTAGAAAATGTGGTGTGTATTATCTTATTTATATTTATTTATCAATTTTAATTTAAAAAGTATATATTTAAAAAGCTTGTTTTTTTATATACAGTCTGGGTTTATCAAATTTTTCTCGCTTGGATCCCAGATTCGTTATATGAGTCTGTGTTGTAAGAATCCGTTACGACCTTTCCGAATAAATCACCCAGACAGCCGGACCTCCCACAGCAGGTGACCTGCGAACAGTTCTATAGATCGGCGTCAAGGTGTCTGGAAGCAGAGAATAGTGTTGCACCTAGTCGCCGCCCCTGGGAGGACGTGAACTAATGGCTATTCCGACATGTACAAATGATTTTCTGATCAGCTGATTTATAAGAGCCGACCACATGGCTTCGTCGTCAAGCGAATCACATCCAACGAACATGACGTCAGAAATTGGACCAGCCAAGCTAAAATAATTGCAGTCGCGTGACCGGAAGCGCGAGTGCCAACGACGGGAGAAGAAATCCAGTTTTTTGAGCAGACTTGGTCGAGACTCTCATCGAGAGAGCACCTTTCGTCTTAGAGGTCCTTGAGCGACCGACTTCATCCTGAACTTAACTTTTCAGAGCAGCCCGCTCTAAGCTTCTCGTCAGCTAGAATACTTCACCCTGAAGTATAGCTATCTCAGAGCATCCTGCTCTACAGGCTTCTGTTAGCACGTTACTTCATCAATAAGTTATCTTCATATTTCAGAGCAGCCCGCTCTATAAGCTTCTAGTTAGTTATAACTTTCCTTACGAAGTTACTCTATTTTCAGAGCTGTATGCTCTAGAGGTTATGTACCGACCTTATAGTTTCAGTTGTGACTGTACTTGCCGACATCTTCTCATCGAAATTATTTGGCTATTAAGAAGGCCAGTTCCCTCTATGTCTAGAGGTAGATCAACAAATTTGTAGTTTCCGACTTAAATTTAATAAAATTGTATTTTAATGTAGTAGACTGACTCTGAACATTTATAGCTACCCGGAGTCTTAAGTTATCACAGTGTTAACAGAAGAAGAGGTCCACAACTTTCTCCAGATTATCAAAGATGTAAGCGACACTAAAAAGACTGTAAAGTACGTTCAAAGCCGCAAAAATAAATTTGCATTTATTTTTTTTCTTTCAATTTTGTGCTCCGACCTTTTTTTCTTTTTTTTCCTTCCTTTTCATTATGAGAGCTAAAAAGAAATTTTACTTTCATTGCCTGCCGGTAAATTATTCAAGCTGCAAAAAGGGAAAAAGTATGACTTTTATACGAAAAATCAATAAGTTTTTGAATAGACTGGGAGATTATGTAAGATTAACGAGTAATCCTTTCTCGATTTTAGGGTATTTGATTTCCGCGCATTCAGTAATAAAATAAGCTGGTTAATTAAAGTCGTCGAAAAAAATTAAACATATTTGTGTTATTTCATTTATTTAGTAGCTGAAAAACTGTCGCTATTTTCCAGTTATTGAATTTCTAATTTGCTAATTTTGTTCACTTTGAATAAAAATATACGAAGGTTAGGTTTAAAAAATAATAGCTAGAGAAAAATACAAAATATTTAATCACAGATCAGCTTAATATTTAATTTTTTTCATCGTATATAAAACTTATAAAGATAGTTGGATATAAAACCAGTATACAGCTAGTTTTTAAGAAGTTCACATACAGTCTGTTGGGGTTTCGAATGTTTTTTTAGTTTCGAATATAAATATACGACTGTTGGACTGTAAATGACAAAATACGCAGTTACAAACCAGAAAAAATAAACAATGCTTCACTACAGTCATCTGATATATGTGCCCTTTAGCCACTCACGAGGAAGGCTTCAGATACCATCTGCGGAGCCATTTTTATTGATGATAGCACCCGTGGAGGCCCTATTTTTCAGAGAACCACTATCATCTTTTAAGTGAAGCAGTTTTCCTCGACGTAATTATTTTTCATATTTTGATAAAATTAATGTCCTTGGGTCTGGAACATAAAAGTGCATAATAAATACGTAATGAACTCTTCCTCAATTCCACAACAAATTAAAAAAAAGGCTGGCTTCATGTTTCTCCTCTCAGTTAATACTAGTTCCTCATCAGGTCTGGGAGCATAGGTGGGATTGTCGCAATGAACAATTCACAAATCCTAGAGCCATCGAACCTCTTTGATATACACTGAAACCTGGTTTAGTGTGGTGTATAGGGAGCGCACTTAAAAAACGCAAAAAAATCTTTTGGAATAGCTCAAAATTTCCATTTAATTAATTTCTTACTTAATTTAGTTAATGTCTTCCTTTTTATTCATATTATATTTTTCATGGACTTTTTTTACATATACCGCACAAAAAAAATGCACAAAAACAATACCACAAAAAATCGCACAAAAACAAGTTTGAGTATAAATGGAGGCGACAATATATAATTCAGGAAAAAAGACGGAGTAATGCAAAGGATTAAGAATAAAGTGAAAAAGACCAGTTACATGAAAACATATTTCCATGCAGTAGGTAAATATAACGTAGACATATCATTAACCAAAACAGAGGCATAATAAATATATACCATCAGTACTTTCCTAAAGGCCAAGACGTTTATTTGACAATATCTCTGAACAATTGAAAAAGTATCATAAAAGCAACCAGAGTGAAAGTGGCCTTTGAAAGAAATCGACACTTCCAGTTTTTCTGTCAAAGTTTTCTTTCTCAATGTGGCAGACACTTATCTCTGATGTCAGGTGCCTCTCAGACATTGGCTCGTGAAGACGCGCGAAGTTTTGCTGGCTACTTTATTATAGGCGCACCATTTAGGTGAGCCAGCATTGCTCCCTATAAGGGGGACGGCAAGACCACGCCCACTGAGGGGCAGCTCAAAACGCTAACCAATATACATGTGGGTGGCTTGTCTATCAAAAATTTTTCAAGTGTATTCAATATAATTCAGGGCTGAGCAATAATTTCCGATTTTGCAGATAATGAGGTAAAGTAGATATTCAGCCCAGCTAGAAACCAAAGATACATTTGAAACCACAGTGAGGAAAATATCCTTAAGCACACTATTGTGCCATTGAAATAAACAATAATGATATAAGAAAGACCTTTTAACGCCAGGTATCCAAACAAATAATTTGGAGAATCAATAGACTACTCGTTCATCGGATTAACGTTTGCAATGATACCAAAGGATATAGTTATTCTGTCCGAAGCACTATATATTTAAAATCCAAGATCTACCAACTTCGGAAAGATCCACCAACAAAAATTAACCATCATAATAGTTGATTTGTATTTGTAGATCTTACCTATCGGGGTGTGGTGGCCCAGTTGGCAAGAGCAGTGGCCCAGTGATCTGAACGTCCCTGGTTCGATGCTCGTCGCTGCAAATCCACCGCCGTGCTTACTAATTGTGGTAGAGGCACACAAAATAGGTCATGGCTACAATGTCCTCCAAGTTCTCAAATTTACCTCTGGAGGTGCGTGGTCAAGTGTTCTGGTCTTGTCACTTGACTCGGTTCAAAATTACGGGACCGATGTTCTTTGAGGTCAAGTCAGACTTCAGCCCTGGTGGTACCTCGCCTTTAAGTGAAGCTGCTTACTACCCTTCGCTAAGGACCCAGGATTGGAGAACCTAGGTTCTTTGGACTTGGTGTAAGCTTTCCTACACCAAGGGGATTGACAACAACAGCATATCTTACCTATGTTTCCTTCGACTATCCACCCGCAAAAGCAGTAATTTCTGTTAGTCGGATATCCCTCATCCAGTTGTCGTTGCTAGTTTCTGAAGATGCTCAATTCTCCAGATAATTTGTGATACCTGAAAATCAGGCCAAGTACCCAGATTCCTGTAGATTATGGTTTATTGGATAATAGTTTCAGATGTGAAATATTTACGTTAACTTAACTAATATCATTTAGTAAGCACTACAAGTAAAGCTAGCAGATGTTATCCATTGTCATGCATTTATCTCCTGCTTCATATTCTGCAATAAGTGCCTTGTGTCTTTCTAATCATATCACTTGCTCAAGAATACCATCCTTAAGAGTTTGACAGTAAACTGCATTTAGAAATATTTTAGCATTTTTATCAATAGGTCAGACCTAAAATCCATATCAGTATCTTGTCGTATAGGTACGTATTGTCATTCTGTAGAGGTCATATCACCTGTTCATTGAAGAATCATTATGATTAGTCAGTGCACCACATTTACAAAAAAAAATTGTCATTTCCAACAATAAGATAGACTTAAAAACTATCGAAAATGATTTTTAAAAACCTAATAGCCTGTTTTAAAAAGCTTACATAAAAATCTGTGTTAAATTTTCCAAAATTATTTATATCAGTAAAATAACGTTTTTAATTAAAGATATAAGTTTGCAATCAATATTGTTTATATTTTATTATGTGTTATGCAGGGTGGTTATAATTAAAGTTCCACTTTGAAATGGTTATAAAAGGAAAACTACTGGACCAAATGTTATCAAACTTGGTAATAGTTTAAAAGAGGTTCATATGAATTCCTTTTCCACCAAAAAAAAAAAGTTCAAAACTCACCACCAGGGGGGAAATAGCGTTGTATGCAATATTGTTAAACAAAATAAGACATGAAGACATCGGTTTAAAATGTGTTTAATCGTTTCTGAAACGTGTTTCAAAGTATGTTCAATGTGGCGTCTACCATTTTCCGAAAGCAAGTTAAATCGCATTCCTGCATTCTCAACAGTAGCTCTTAGCATATCAGGAGGAATGTTACGGACATGTCGGTATATCGCATCTTTCAATTACGCCAAATTCTTTAGATTATCACCATAAACAGTGCTTTTGAGATAAACCCATAGCCAGAAGTCACAGGGGTTGAGGTTTGGTGACCTAGGTGGCCATTTTGTGGGGAAGTTTCAGCCTATAATCCGTTAGTTCGTAAAATGTTGCTTAAGTAACAGTGTGACACATGTACCAATGTGGGGTGGGGCCCCGTCCTGCATAAAAATCGTGGTGTCTAAAATGCCACGTTACTGGAGTTCAGGTATCACGAAGCATCTTAACATTGACTTCAAAGCGAGCTGCAGTCACAGTGCATGCAACAGGACCAGCAGTCGACTGCTCTTCAAGGAAAAATGCTCCAATTATGGAACTAGCTGTCATACCACACAAAACGGTGACTTTAGGAGAATGCAATGGAACTGGGTAGATAACATGAGGGGTTTGTTTGGCACAAATCCTGCAGTCATGGGTGTTGACATCGCCATTTAGGTAAAAATGGGCCTCATCTGTCAGCAAAATGTTTCATGGCCAATATTCGTCCATTTCCATCCGTGCAAGGAATTCCAAAGCGAAATATTATCTTGCAGCAAGATCGTTACGTTTAAGTTCTTTAACATGTTTGATTTTGTATGAGTAGAACTGCAGCAATTTACGGATAATTTTGTACACCGTACTCCATGATAAGTCCATTCGACGTGCGACAGCACGTACCGTGTGTGCTTTCCATTGTTGCTTCCTCCACTGCTAATGCAACAGCCTCCTCGGTTTCCATAGAAGCAGGTTTCCTTCCCCTCCCAGGTGCAACACATAACAAATCCGTGGCTTTAAACTTTCCCATAATTTTCCTCAAACCCTGCGGTGTCATTGGCCCTCGGCGTATTCCTCTTACTGAACGATACCTTTGCAAATCACGCCGTTCATTGCTATCGCATTCATAATAACATTTAAAGAGAAAAGCACGGTCTTACATGGTTAGAGACATTGTCGATTCGTAACAATGAGAACTCTGACAAACAGGCTCACTTTTATCTGGAAAATCAAATGACGTGTAAAGTGCATCTGTATAAATCATTTGCTTCTTCCTGCCGTAAGCCAATTTCAAGCCATTGCGGTTTTGCATAACCCCACAAACAGTTTCGTTTTAGAAACGATTAAAAACGTTTTAAACCGTTTTCTTGAATCTTAGGGCCGAATTCAGGCTTCAAAATTCACAAATTAGCGATCTGCGAGAAAACGATTTCCGAAATGCTCACACTTTAAATGGTAATTTTTTTAGGTCAATGTTTCTTAAGGACATACAAAATGTTAAACCCATGTAACAAACGGTTAAGTTAGATTCCGACCCTTATTTTGTTTAACAATATTGCATACAGCGCCATTTCAACTCTGGTGGTGAGTTTTTGAACTTTTTATTTTGGCGGAAAGAAATTCCCATGACCTCCTTTAAACTATTACCAAGTTTGATAACATTTCGTCCAGTAGTTTTTCTTTTATGACCATTTCAAAGTGGAACTTTAATTATAACCACCCTCTATACTTTCTAACGAATTATATAAAAAAAGGTTATGATGTTACTACTGAATAAACACTAAAAGAATGGCTAAACGGTAGGACCTTAAAATTCTCTTCTATAGGAGAACAGAACCCGAGACTTTTCACTCCTATGGCAGAACAAAAGACTGCTTTGAAACAAACATCATAGAATGTAGCCTGTTTTGACTGCAATGATGGTATGCAGTACTAAAATCAAATTTCGTGGCAGTGGATTTTAAGAAAAAATACAGTTCAAAAGAACGAGATTTTAATAACGTTTGTTGTGGAGGATTCTCCGTTGGAATATTTCAATTCCTTCTATTAGAATGTGACATCGCCATTTTTTCCGTAAATGCATTTAAAGGTCGTAACGTGGCCATATTGGAGGAACCTTTCGTCCACGCCTGCACCGAGTTCTGGGAAACAACGCACCCCAAAATTTCTTATAAATAGAGGAGGGATGACCCTAGCAGATTCCACGAAGATACAAAGGCTCTCCAATTTCTCGGAAGTAAAATACCACGGGGGCCAACCGTGGGAAGAGGTTGCATCAACCTGCCACGAATGAGATGCAAGAAAAAGGAATACATTTACAGAAAGACTGACCCGGGGGAGGTGCTAATAAAAAAAGTTGGAAAAAAGCCCCGAGGGTTTTTTTTTTTGAGAGAGAGAAAGAACGTGGGAGAGATCGGATCGACGACAGGCGAGGAAGGTAGACTCGAGTACAGGTGTGAGACCTCCCCGAGCTGCGGCCACAACACCAGACCTCCACGCTATTCAGTGACATGACGCTGAGAGCTACTGCAACCTCAGTGGTCCCCAGGTTGGTTCAAACTCCCCTAAAATAATGCTGGCCGAGGAACTGGTTAATTATCAATTTATAATATATTTTATTTTGGCGGATAGAACACGGTCTCTTATATATACATATATATATATATATATATATATATATATATATATATATATATATATATATATATATATATATATATATATACAGGTGGTTATCAAAATAATGGAAACACATATCAATATTAGTGGTTTTTTTGAAAGTGCTTCGTATTCCTTAAAAAACAAGTCTAGGGACCAGTATTTTTTATAGAATATAGTGCATACATTGCTCTACTCTAAGGTAGTAGTAATGAAACTATGGACATCAGACTCTTTGGGGTATAGCAGAAGATGTCAAACCTTGTAGACCGTGCAGAGAGGGCAAATTGTTGAAGCGCGTCTAAGTGGAGTATCTGTTACAACATCCCCCCCCCTCCTTGGTTTTAGGGTATTTACCGAGCTATGATATCGGAAATCATGACGGCACACAGAGTGCACGGAAAGACATCCTCTGTGAAACATAATAGTGGACGAAAGAGAAAGCCAAGTGAAAGAGACTGACGGGTGTTGAAGCGGATTGTGACATCAAAAGAGAAGACAACTGCAGCCAAAGTGATCGTAGAGCTCCCTCTGAATCTGCAGGCTCCAGTATAAGTCATTACAGGTAAGAGAAAACTTCGCAAACAAAACATTTACGGCAGATTAGTCATTCCCAAGCCACTTGTAACAGATGTGATTACAAATCGTGCTCTACAGTGATGCCAGGAGCACAAATCCTGGTCGAGTGATACGTCGAAATATGACATTTGGTTAGACGAATAATTGTTCACTTTGTTCCCCACGTTCGCATGTCTACGAACACCTACACAAGCGTATGATCATGCTTGTCTCATGCCAGCTGCCAAACATTGAGGGAAATTTCTCAGGGTTTTGGCAGCCATCTCATTGTTTTCAAGAGGGATCTATTGTAACCCCAAAAGGGACATTGACTGGGAAGGGCTATGTCGAACTTTTAGCCGACCAGATTTATCCTATGGTGCAAATATTGTTTCCTGCAGGAGATGGCGTTCTCCATGATGATAATGCTTCGATTCATACAGCTAGACGTGTCAGCTCGTGGTTTGAGGAACATAAAAACCAAGTCAAATAACTTATCTGGCCCGCACAGTCATTAAACTCCAATAGCATCGAACTGCTGTGGTCTGTTTTAAAGAATTAGAGTCAGGAATCGATATCCATCAACAGCATCTCTACAGCGATTTATCCGTAAAGAATGGTATAATATTCCCTTAACCACTATTCATGACTTGCATAATTCAATTCCTCAGTGAATAGAGGCGGTATTAAATGGCATAGATGGTCCTATGCAGGGCCCGATTTAGAAAATTCTTGACTATAGGCACAACTCGGGATGGGGGCCCCCTAACACTGATGTGGGCGTAAAATTTCCAAAATTAACACACACAAAAAATAATCATGAATCATTCTGAAAGTACCATTTTACCAAGAATTGGCTATTTGAAGCGTAGAAGCCTAGAACGTTATCAAATAACAAAAAGCAATACAACATATTAACCTCATCATTAAAACGTCAATACAATGCAACCAGAAAATCTTATTAATTCTTTATATACACTATACCTATAACTATTCATATGATGAACCAATCAATCAATCAAATTTGAAAGGATATTATAAAAAATTGCTATTAAAAAAGGTAAAATTTAAAAAAATGGGAATTGGGAATTTTTCTTTTAAAATTAAAATTTTTGGGGGGCCCCTAGGCCCGGGCCTACTGGGCCTAATGGAAAATCAGGGCCTGGTCCTATGCCATATTAATAAAGAATTACATGTTATTCCTAAATGTTTCTATTATTTTGATAACCACCTGTTATCAAAATAATAATGCTATATATATATATATATATATATATATATATATATATATATATATATATATGTGACATTATAAGTTGAATCTCGTCTATTTCTATAATTCGGGTCCGACATCTGTTAAGAGAGGACCCTTCCTCTAAGAAATAGCCCACCCAAAAGCAAGTGAACATCTGCAAATTCCAGTGGGGAAAATAACACAATAAATTCTTTTCAGTTGATAGGATTATTAGCCATGCCGCCCAGAAGGAGTAACCCAAACCCCGTCTCTAGTCATCTAAAATCCGCAGTTCACAATATCTCAGAGATAATGGCTGCAGGTGCCAGAGATAAAGGATCAAAAGTGTCAAACAATATCATAAAGATAACGCGCACCCAATGTGCCTCTTATAGTAGTATACCACCCACGAAAAACATCTGTGTTCATGTAAACAGTCGCTGACTTTGGTACAGCCCCTGACTAAGAGAGCAGGCAGTCTGCGATTGTCTGTCTTTGTAAGCACTTGTATGTTTCGCGTCATGCTAGAAAGACGCTCTGATATCCGCTCCCAAATGCTATGAAATAAAGGACTGCAATTTTATAGAACTCTGCCTCGTCGTTTCTACTTATTATTGTGTGTGTTATGGAATCAGGGGGTGGAATGTCACAAGTCGACAGGATTGCTACTTTTCGAAGGAAACCTAATGGATTTTAATAAGAAGAAATCAAATTGATTAAATGGACTTATATGCATTTTTAAAGCAATAGAAGACAAGAAGGACAAACATGGCGGACGAGCCTTGCTTCCCAATTCCCCACACCGAACCGAGCAGGGTATCATGTGTCACCCACGTTAGAGAATGCGGTGATAGCTCACTGATAATATAGTTGAAAGACAGTTTCGTTTTTTAAAAGATGGAAGTTCTGAAGAGAACAAGAAAAGCTCAGAGGGGCTCTGTTTCTCGACTAATTAAACAATTCGAAGAAATTCAACAACAGCCAGGATATAAAAGTAAATTACATGCACTAAAGGATCAACTGGAAATGAAGCGGAAAGAATTATATGATTTGGATAAAAACGTTGCAGACATGATAACGGAAGAAGGAGAACTAGATACGGATATGGAAAGCTCAGAGACCTATCAAACTAAAATACTTGAAACCATACATAGGATTATTGAAATAACACAAGAGAAGGAAGTCCTGGAAGACAAATCAACTGACAATCTCTCTACTAAAGATACGAAACCCATCACCGCAAAATTGCCAAAAATAGAACTAAAAAAATTTCACGGAGACATAACCACTTGGATGTCGTTTTGGCAAACATTTGAATCCACCATCAACAACCGGAAAGAATTATCCCGAGTGGAAAAATTGAATTATTTAATCTCTCTTTTGGATGGAGAGGCAGCCAAAACAATAGCCGGATTCGCAGTGACAGCTGAAAACTACCCGGATATAATACAAATATTAAAGAAGAGATACGAGAATACCGATAGAACTATTGATTACCACATTCAAAAAATATTAGCCATCCGCCCGATAAAAGATTCCAACGACCTTCCCGCCCTGAGAACAAGCATCACGGAATTATATACACACCTACGCAGCTTAAAGAACTTAGAAGTGAACCAGGACAATGAAGTAATAAATGCAAAGATCAGGACTATTTTCCCGGAGGAAATTCTCCTATTATACGAGAGAAGCAAAGGGAAGAAAAATCGAAAAACCGAAGAAATGCTGGATTTTATAGATGAGGAACTAAGAATTCGAGAAAATTTAAAACCTCCGACGTTCCTGAACCCAACTGCTGAGGTTTTTAAACCAAAGAATGTTTTGACGCAAAACTGGAAGAAGCCACCTCGTTATTCCCCGAGAGCTGAAGAAAATGGAACGAGACCTTGGAGTCAGACTACACCTAACAACTACACACCTAATAACTACTCATCCCCACGACCGCCACAATTAAATAGATTATCAACTCGAGATAATACACAAAGGTTATGTTACAGATGCGGAAAGGCCGGACATTTGGCGAGGATGTGCAGATCCGCCTGACATCTAATGACACCTCCCAGGCAACGGACAGTCAACCACCATAGTTATGATAACGGACAATTCTTAAAGACTATATTGCGAGTATCAAACAGTAAGAACTTTCCGTGTTTATTGGATACAGGTTCAAATGTGACAATCATGCCAAAATCTTGGCTACCTGGACTTACCTATAAAGAAAGACCCATGGAACCGCAAACAGTGCAACAAACGCAAGGTAAGATTGTTATTGTTAAAATTATCAGTGTAGAAGCTACGATAGGTGATCTAACCAAAACTATTGAAGTGTATGTTATAGATACCCATTTGAATTACATCTTATTATCTTTGCCACATATGAAATTATTTAACTTGAATATTAAATTAAGTGATTGTAGTGTATATCAGGATAATCTAGATATTACTCTTAACAAATTATCGAGTTGTTATCATAATGTTTCATATCATCTCAATTCTAATATAAAAAATAAGAATAATAATAACAATGAGAGTCAGGAGGATGTCGAGAGTACCATATTCATAGAGACGAAATATTTTTATAATTCTAATAAAATTGTAGATAACCAATATAACCCAAGTAAGGGAGTAACTAAAAATTCTAATGATATGATTTGTGCTAAAAAGTATTATAGTTCTGTTATAAGTAAGTGTGATGATATATGTAAGTCGAGTAAATTGATAAATGAATATCCTGATGAAAATAACTGTGCTAAATTTTATTATGGTCGTATTGAAAATAATTGTGATGATATATGTAAGTCGAGTAAATTGATAAATGAATATCCTGATGATAATAACTGTACTAAATTATATTATGGTCGTATTGAAAATAATTGTGATGATATAATGCTAACGAATGGCAATGGAGAACATGAGCATCCAAAAACGTCTATGCAAATCAGGAAGACACTTGATTTGACTGAAGACTCTAAGACTCAGAATGCCATTCAGGATAAATTACCTGAATTTGCTAACATGAATCTATCGTCGGAGCTCATTCCTCTATTGTCATCGTTTATTGGTATTTTTGCTAAAAGTAAATATGATATTGGGAGAGTAAATATGGAGCCTGCTAGAATTATTACCACATCAGAATTACCTATAGCTTTGAGGCCCTATAGAGCGTCGCAAAAAGACAATTTAGAAATTAAGACCCAAATCGACGAATTGTTAAAACATAAAATAATCAAACCCTCACATGGACCTTACAGTAGCCCCGTCACCCTGGCCCACAAGAGAGGAGAAGGAAAAACCCGACTATGTATAGATTTCCGAAAACTAAATGAGATATGTAAAACGGACAGAGAGCCAATACCCCGAATTGATCACCTTTTGGACCAATTGAGTACAGCTAGGATATTTTCCTCACTAGATATTGCTTCAGCCTACTGGCACATTCCTTTAGAGGAGGGGAGTCAAGAAAAATTAGCCTTCACCTGCAACTATGGGTTATATCAATTTCAGGTATTGCCTTATGGGTTTAAAAATTCTCCCGCGATTTTTCAAAGAACCATGCGACATATATTAAACAAACATAGAGTTAACTTCGCACTGAACTACTTTGATGATTTAATCATTTTCTCAAATACTATGGAAGAACATTTAGAGCATCTCCGAGCAATATTCCAGATCTGTGTCCAAGAAAATCTTAAATTAAAGTTATCAAAGTGCCAATTAGCGCAAAAGAAAATATCCTTTTTAGGATATGAGATTGGAGAGGGTAAGATGTCGCCAAATAATTCAAACATAGAAACTATCAAGAAATTAATTCCACCAAAAAACGTAAAACAACTCCAAGGATTTTTAGGGAGTGTCAATGTATACAACAAATTTATCAAAAATTACGCTAAATTGAGAAAACCCCTAAATGAGTTATTAAAAAAGAACGTTAAATGGGACTGGAACGACGAACGTCAACAAGCGTACGAAACACTTAAAATGTCACTAATTTCCAAACCGATTCTAACCATACATAATCCAAATTACCCTTGTAAATTATTTGTGGATGCTTCAGGAGAGGGGATAGGATGTGTCCTAAAACAGGAGTACCCTGATGGAACACTACACCCTGTAGCATATCATTCACGAGGTTTAAGACCATATGAAAAGAACTACAGTGCTTCGGAACTTGAATGTCTCGCGATTGTTGACTCTGTTGAGAAATTTCACTGCTATCTGCACGGAACTAGATTCACCATTTTCACGGACCATGCCGCCTTAGTATGGCTGAAATCCATTAAACACTTAACAGGAAGATTATTCCGCTGGTCCCTAAAGTTATCAATGTACGACTACGACATAAAATATAAGAAGGGTTCGACCAATCACGAAGCAGATTTTTTGAGTAGACAGCCGATTTCCCACTTTGTCCAACAACAAATCAATTTGATAACATTAGACGAAATAGAAGAACACCAACAGGCAGACAATACCCATAATCCGAGATTTCAGAAAAGAGATAATGTAGTGACTATCCAGAAAAAGGGTTTGACAAAAATATTTATTCCTACTTCATTACGGTTGAAATTATTGACAGCAGCACATCTTCAATTTGGCCATCCTGGGATCCAAAAAATGATACAAATATTGTCACCTATTTATTATTGGGATACTATTATTATTGATATAGCGAATTATGTAAAATATTGTGAAGTATGTCAGCTAAACAAAAAATCACATCAAAAGAGATTTGGATTATTACAGGCTTTACCTCCCGCAAAGCTACCGTTCGAATTAATGTCTATTGACACTATCGGAGGTCTAGGATATTATAATTCAAGGAAAAAATATCTACATTGTGTAATGGACCATAGCACAAGATACATCTGGACATTCGCAAGTACCACCTCAACTACAGACACATACATTAATTGCTTAAAACAAATTTTTCAGATTAACAAACCAAAGAAATTATTAAGTGACAGAAACGCCGCATTCACATCAACCAAGTTTAAACACTTCTTAAAAAACCATAATATATCACAAATTTTGACCGCCTCTCATAGGCCTGAAAGCAATGGGAAACAGGAGAGAGTAGGAGCCACCATTATGCAAAGAATGCGCTGTAAAATTAATGGGGATACACAGAAAACACCCTGGCCGAAAGTTCTAGAACAGGTTACCGTAGATTACAATAATACCCCTCATCAAGTTACCTCATTCCCTCCAATATATCTATTATATGGATGTTCCCCATACATTTCTCCATTAGCTGAAACTAAGATTTACCCAGATTTAGATAGAGCGAGAGAGATTGCATACGAAAAAACTATCATTGACCATCAGAAAAACAAGGTACAGTATGATAAAAAATTCAAAAACTCCCCGTTTAAAGTAGGTGATACCGTCATGATAGACACATTTCATTACCCCAACACCCGCAAACTAACCCAAGCGTACGAGGGGCCTTTTACAATCACAAAACAATTATCCGATGTGACATATGAAATTAATAAGCGAAACCCACTGACGAAAACAGACGTCGACGTAATTCATGCATCTAGGCTACGATATTTTAATTCAGCACAGAATTTTGAATTGTGTGAAGGAACGAAACCCCAGTCGCCCAACAGCTGATAGCAGATAAACAACCTAGAGAGGCGAAAAGAAACCCCAGTCGCCAAACAGCTGATAGCGGATAAACAACCCGAGCGTGCTAGGAGTAACAGTGTGAACCCTGACCCCACCCAACAGAAGTAGGTCAAACGACGAGTAGTGTTTTAGAGGGGGAGGTGAAAGAGCGAGTCCCCGATTCCTTTGAGTGTGTAAAAAGAGACGAATAATAATTATACCTTAACCAAACTAGCTGAAGTTGTCAGAATTATTTTATTATTTTTAAATTATGGATTTAAGGAAAAAATGGAAGGAGGAAATTTGTACCTTTCAGTAGAATCTTAAATTCATTTAAATAGGACAGGCTTATTCAAAGACAAACTATCATGAGAAATTAGTACTCTGATTAGCAGATGTCATCATAAGTCAGAACACTACAGTTAGGTTAGAAGGATAAGGTAATGCAAAAATTGAGCTTGAGAGAGATGAATACTGGAAGAGTAAAAGGATTAATTTTCGCTCAATGTAGAGATCTAAAAGAGTATAGGAAAGAGATCTTGAGATTAAGAAAAATAGAAGTTATTCCCCTGTATTAAAGAATATAGTGAATTAAAAAACATGAGAGAATTTAAGTGGAATGAAAGAGATGAATAATCTAATAATTGTAAAAAGCATTGTGTTCATATGATATATTTGTGTCTTAGTAAGGATTTTATTATATTATATCACCTGTTATTTCTTTTTCATTATTACGCACTATTATCATAGTATCTATTTTATGATCATACTGGCATTATTGTGATTGTATAAATAGTAATTATTATCCGAGTAAACCAGTGCTCTAGAAGTGTAAATAGTATTGAGTTATATTTTTCTGAATTGAACTAATTTAGTGCGTGATTGTCAATATGTTTTCCTATTTAATTAATGTTGAGTTACGTTTACCTGAATTGAAGTATTTAATGTATGATTTCTGTGTATTGATTTAGCATTGATTTACAAGTATCAGAATTGAATTGTTTTTGTGTATGATTTCATGTAGATTACTATTGAATTAGAACTGATTTTCGGTATAATGTATCTGCATGGAGATTCAATTAAGCCATATCCATTACCATTTCTATGTTATTCTTTTCATGGCTATACCATTATATTATCTTATACCTTATTTTATTCATAATTATTACCAGACTATTGATGTATTTGCAGAGAGATTCAATTATGCCATATCACTTGCCATTTCTATGTTATTATTTTCATGGCTATACTAGTATATTACCTTATTATTTTATTCTCCCACTAATATTGTTATAATTATGTACTTTTTAATTACTATTAGACTATTGTTGTAATTGCGCACCTATTAATTTGAGGCCGAGTAATTGTATTGTTATGGTATTGAACACGATGACTGGAGATGGAGGAATTTAGATAGGTGGAGAACTTCTCCAGAGATACGGAAAGATTTATAATTCCAGCTAACGTATGTCGATATAAAGAGCTTGATACTGCAGATCAAGAGTTTTATATCGATTATGACTTAACTTAAAAATTGAAGTAGTAAAACTTATAATGTTGATCTTGCAGAGTGAATTAGGTGAGGTCCCAACATACTCACACTCAGGTGTCTCTCACCCTATGCAGGCATAGGATGATAGCCTCTTGGGAGGGGGGATGTGACATTATAAGTTGAATCTTGACATTATAAGTTGAATCTCGTCTATTTCTATAATTCGGGTCCGACATCTGTTAAGAGAGGACCCTTCCTCTAAGAAATAGCCCACCCAAAAGCAAGTGAACATCTGCAAATTCCAGTGGGGAAAATAACACAATAAATTCTTTTCAGTTGATAGGATTATTAGCCATGCCGCCCAGAAGGAGTAACCCAAACCCCGTCTCTAGTCATCTAAAATCCGCAGTTCACAATATCTCAGAGATAATGGCTGCAGGTGCCAGAGATAAAGGATCAAAAGTGTCAAACAATATCATAAAGATAACGCGCACCCAATGTGCCTCTTATAGTAGTATACCACCCACGAAAAACATCTGTGTTCATGTAAACAGTCGCTGACTTTGGTACAGCCCCTGACTAAGAGAGCAGGCAGTCTGCGATTGTCTGTCTTTGTAAGCACTTGTATGTTTCGCGTCATGCTAGAAAGACGCTCTGATATCCGCTCCCAAATGCTATGAAATAAAGGACTGCAATTTTATAGAACTCTGCCTCGTCGTTTCTACTTATTATTGTGTGTGTTATGGAATCAGGGGGTGGAATGTCACATATATATATATATATATATAGCCAAGAATTCATTCATACTATGCAAATTAATCGCTGTAAAATAATGTAAATAATTTTTTTGTTTTATTTATAAAATCATATCGACTAGTTAGTTACCATTGGAGTTCATCTGCCAATTTTGCACACAAGGCAATGGGGTATCTCTGGTACCCCTAATAACAACGTTTTATCCCTTGTTATTATTACACTTAAATTAAAGTATATATTTATTTCCAATGGAAAGTTACAGCAGCAACACAAAACGAAGAAACTAAGCGAATTGCAGCAAAACACAAAATTCAAATGTTAATAAAATAAGACTCAAGTTGATACAAGAACTATAAACCCATATCCTCCAAATAACGTAATAAAATATGGATATAAGGAATATCGATTTAAAAAATATTAAAGGTGTGCTTTTGGTTTCTTATCATTTACACAAAAACTACTTATTTAAACTTCTTTTCATTTCGGAACAACAACGTTAAACCATGTAATAACGTAAAATGGCATAAAACTGCTTACAAGGTAAAAATTACCGTATTTTTCGGACCATAAGACCCACCTCAAATTTATGGGAGGATTTGTAGAAAAAAAGTATTAACGTAGGATTACGTTCCTCCATAACGGTCCTCCGGAAAGCAAAATTTCAGACGCTAAAACCATCCTTCTGTACCTCGCGAGTTATAATTTTTGCAGCGTGTCAAACCCAGTCTGTATCGCATGGACAAGCAGTAAACACTTAAACAGAAAAGTACCAAAATGCGTCAAATTTTGACATGTATATGTATACATTCGTACATATATATAGATACATATATACATAACACATACATACATATATACATACAAAAGAGGTAAGCAACGATAAGTAATCCTACGTTAATAACCCTCGGTAGTTTCGATATAAGAGACTACCTGAACATTTTTTGTATTTTGTTAGATATATAAAGATATTTTCAATTTCTCGCTTAATAAAGAATAAAAATATATATAATAAACATAATAAATAATATAAATAAAATATATATAATAAATATCTATAATATATACAATAAAATATTCATTTTATTTTTATGTTACCTTCGGACCATAAGACTCCCAATTTGAAGTCTATTTATGTAAAATGGTTCGTTTCATGGTCCGAAAAATATGGAATATAAAAGAATAATAACGTTAAACTAGTATATGTTTTTTATTCTGTAGGAAAGCCTTAAAAATCAATTCAATTGCGTTTTGATTACGCAAGAAATACAAAGAAAACCGATTATGAATCTGATGAAAGGAGATAATGGAAAAAAAATGTTTGCTTTCTGGCATTTCCATAAAATTTTCTCAGTGCTTCCGGTATCGACTTAGCAACACCCACACTCGCAACTGGGACTTTCACATCCCCGGAGATAGTATGCTATGACGTACCTGCGTCAGAGGTGTTGTTCTATTATGAGAGAATAGGGGTGAATTGAGACGAATCGTCGATATTACGAAAACGAAAGGAACACTGCGTTATATGTAAAAAGGTTTTGCATATCTTTAAATTTTCATGTTCGTGTGAAAATTTAAAGACTGTGATACGTGAATTGAAAATCTGCAGACTGCGATATATATTCCAAGATTTCTAAAGAGAGCTAGATCTAACTTCAGTGTAAGCAAAAGGTGTATGACATTACCTACATTTTCTTTTATTTTCACGCACAAACAGACAGAAACACATACAAATATATAATTATACATATACATATGATACTTTAATGGGGTATATACACATGACTAAAAATGTATATATATATATATATATATATATATATATATTTATATTTATGTTTATTTATACTCACACACACACACACACACACACACATATATATATATATATATATATATATATATATATATATATATTTATTTATATTTATGTTTATTTATACTCACACACACACACACACACATATATATATATATATATATATATTTCAACCTTTTATCTTAAATCATTAGAACTTCTTCCTAGTAGAAATAACGTTCATAACACATTTCTTAGATAGATCTAGTAGTAGTTTAAACACTGAACGAAAGTTTATATTTGATTTATATGATAAAAAGTCTGATAATAATTTTGGAATTGTTAAATTTCATTACTTCAGCGCCTGTTATCATATATTCAGCACCTGTAATCAATATTTAAAAACAATATTGTTAATCAACTGATGCGAGTGAATTGACTACGGTAGCGCGGTAATAGGATCAGACACATTCAAACACTAAAAATAAATGCTTCTGCAAAATAGCTATCCTCATATTTTTTATGAGCAACACAATTGATAGATTTAGAATTACAGACTAATATTGCTCTGAAATTTATTGTATTACAAGTATATATTAGTGTATAAATTGTTTTAAATATAAATTTAATTCAATAGATGATATGGTAACCAAAAATATATTAAATCTAATAAGCAAATATTAACATAATGTTAATAAGCAAAATTAAAACATTTTAATAAATAAGTTAATAAAATTAATTTTGGATATTTATTATTTTGCTTGAAATAAATTGTATAAATATTAATGCAATAGTAAATATAATAGAAAAAGAGGTCTATCAGCAATTATTAATTTTATCTTACATTCAATAAAATATTTTCCAAAATTTATAATGTTATATTTGTTGTATTTTGTCTTTTGACTTACGATGAGATAATCTTTAAATTTTTTGTATGGCTCAGCTAATTTGTTGCACTACTTGATGTATGCTGCTCCATGACTGATGTCTTTAATATGTCATCTTAAGGGCACAAGGGACCTTCAACATTTTTTTTTAATTTTCAGCTTTTAACTCTGTACTCAAATGAGAGTAGTTAATATTCTTGCTACATTGAAGACACTTAAAGTTCACAAAAAGGAATTTTGTAGGAGAACAAGACCTATATTTGAAAAATTTTTTTAAATTGCTAGAATTTTTAAAAACCTCCATGCGCAATCATTTTCTTTTGATTTCTTTGAAATTTCTCAGGGTTGTTAATGGAAGTGTTTGTCACAAAACTGTGCATCAATCTTTGAAACAACAAACATTTTTTTCTAATTTATAGAGCATGAAATAAAATTAAAATCTTGCAAAAACATAAAAAAGGTTGATTTTCGAAATAAAATACTTATGGCTTTAGATTCATAAAAAAAAGAATTCAATGCACTATTATGTTTATGTATATATATATATATATATATATATATATATATATATATATATATATATATATATATATATATAAATATATATATATATATATATATATATATATATATATATATATATATGTATATATATATATATGTATATATATATATATATGTATATATATATATATATGTATATATATATATATATATATATATATATATATATATATATATATATATATATATATATATATATATATATATATATATATATATATATATATATGTATATATGTATGTATATATATATATATATATATATATATATATATATATATATATATATATATATATATATATATATATATATATATATATATATATAATATAAACTTCTATTTAAAAATTTCAGGTTTTTAAGTAATATGGAATGTGCATGAAGAATTTTGGACAAGGATAGCATTTTTCAAATTTTTTTTTAAAAGCAGACTCATTCTGCCAACAAATACTTATTTTGAATTCTGGGGGTCTTCAGTTTAGTAAAAACGAATATTAATTCTTCTCATTCTGTATAGAGAGTTAAAATTTGAAAAAAAAATTTAACTGTGACTGCGCCTGTTTCTCGCGTGATCGGGTGGCATTCATACATGTAGGTGCTGCTTCTGTTGTTCGTATGGTACTCCTAACTTCAATTTTCCGTGGATTCTCCAGTGCCTTGTTCTCTTTCGCCTTAAGTTTCAACTTTGAATGTTTTTCTCCTTACACAGGAAATGCTGTAATCTCCGCATTACCGTGCAAGTATTTATATTAAACTCCAATCCTACATTTTTAGTAGTAGTAAAAAAATTTATTATCTCACCGTTATATATATATATATATATATATATATATATATATATATATATATATATATATATATATATATATATATATATATATATATATATATATGTATATATATATATATATGTATATATATATATATATATATATATATATATATATATATATATATATATATATATATATATATACAGGGTGGTCATAAAAAACTTTGCCGATATATGCACCTCTAGCGGCTGTTCCGTTCAACCGGTCGGGATGAGATTTCCGATATAGTTATTCAGAAGTATGATCTCGGGATTCTGTGAAAGGAAACCAAGTTACATTCACGGTTACGGTTATAGGTATAGAAACTCGAAATTTTCGAATAGCAACGCCCACTTTTTCCCGTCGAAAAATGTTCAGCGCATGCGAAAACCATAAAGAGCGTTGGAATAGTACTTGTATCACAATAAACGGACGCGTTATGCACGCTCAAAAAACATCTCAGCGAATGGCCTGTGATGGCACCCATGTGGAAAATATGTAATCCAAATAAATCTTTGTTCGATATGTGTTGTCATCAGTGTCTGATGTCTTGCAACTGTCATATGCAAATTTTCTCCGTGCGCCCCGATCGTGCGTTTGTTGGGCGTTCGCAGAGCTGTTTTTTGTGCATGCCTAACGCGTCCGGTTTTTTTTGTGATACACGTACCGTTCTAACGCTCTTTATGAGTTTTCGTATGTGCTGAGCATTTTCGACGGGAAAAAAGTGGGCGTTGCCGTTCGAAAATTTTGAGTTTCTGTACCTATAACCTTAACAGTGAGCACCACTTGGTTTCCGTTCACAGAATCCCGAGCTCATATTTCTGAATAACTATATCTGAAATCTCATCTCGATCGATTGAACGAAACAGCCGCTAGAGGTCCATGTATCGGCAAAGTTTTTTATGACCACCCTGTATATATATATATATATATATATATATATATATATATATATATATATATACACAGATAGAGTACAAAATAATACGAACACCTGTGAAAAAGTATGAAGTATTTCACACCTGCAGTACAGCCGCGCCACCTGCGACAGAAGTCTGCCACCTAGTGAGCGTGAAGAGGGAGGTATCAGCCTCTCCTACAGCAGTCACCTACGTTGCATGCTTCTATCGAACTGTCTGTGATAAGTTGAAATGTCAGACCTGTCAGAGTTCCAAAGAGGAATGATAGTTGGAGAGCGTTTAAGTGGAGCACCCTATTTCAGACGACCGGACGCGTTTATGTCTAGAGAACGCCCAAAGAAGCGTTTCATCCTGAATGCCTCTTGCCGACTGTGAAGCATGGGGGTGGCTCCATTATGGTATGGGGTGCGATATCTTGGCGCTGTCTTAGGCCACTTGTTATTCTACATGGGAGGATCAAATCCAAACACTATCTAAGCGTTCTAGGGGTTCATGTCCATCCTTTTATCCAGACTGGAGCTCCAGCTCTGGAGAGCGACTGCTTTTTCAAGACGACAACGCCCCTATCCACACTGCTAGGTGTGTTCAAGAATGGTTCGAAGAGCATGACGATGCAGTTGAACATCTCGCCTGGCCCCCTCAGTCTCCGGACTTGAATAATATTGAACATTTATGGCAATATTTGGAGTCCAAACTTCGTTCCCGATTTCCACCTCCATCCGGACTTTCGGAATTAGAGACCACTCTGCAGGAGGAATGGCTTAATATTCCTTTAAATATTGTCCATGACCTTTATGCATCTATCCCACGTCGCATTAAATCTGCACTTCAATCAAAGGGTGGTCCAACCCCCTATTAATAAAGATTTTCCATTATTTCACAGGTGTTCGTATTATTTTGTCCAGCATCTGTATATATATATATATATATATTAATTAAAGAAAAGATAAAGAATGGAATTCTAAAACTATTCCATAAATGCAAAACTATGAGGATAAAGTTTAATTAATTTGTCTGATAAAAGTTGAACTGAATGTCTTAGCATTTTAAAATTCGTTATAAAACAAAAGTTTCGGCTTATATTCTTAGCTCCACTTTTTAGTTTCCATTCATGTTCCTAAACTTTTTTTAATCAACGATACACTTTGTCAAACAAATAGTTAAATTCTTTAGTTCCTAGTAACGCTAGGAATCTACAGCATGAAAATGAAAGTTCAGTTGCATTCCCGCGCTTTAGGTAAACGAAAGAAAAACCTCACAGTTTTATCTTAATGTTGAACGAGAGTGGGAAAGGTTTGCCGCAGGCATTGTATTTAAAATGCAAAGTCAAGTTCCAGATATACAATGGAAACATTTGAGGTTGAAAATAAAATTAAATTGCCTCGTTTGTTTAAGGGTGCAAGGACCTTCAACCTCGTTTTGTTTTAAATTTTCAATATTTTATTCTATATACAAAATCGGAAAAATTAACATTATTTATTTACTACATTGAAGACACTTATAATTCACAAATAATTATTTTGTGTAATATGAGAACCGATTTTTCAAAAAAATTCTTCAAAAATGATAGAAATTTTCAATATGATCAATGGGCATAAATTTCCTTCTGATTTCTTCCAAATTGCTCGGGATTGTTAATGGAAGTGTTTGTCACAAAACTGTGCATCATTCTTTGAAACCACATATATTTTTCAAATAGACCATGAAATAATGTGAAAACATGCAAAATAATTAAAAAAATTACAGGCATACTTTTAAACAAAATATTAACGGCTTTAAATGCATACAAAAAAAAAAAATTCGGTGCACAGTTATGCTTATATATATATAGATATATATATGTATGTATGTATGTATGTATGTATATATATATATAATATATATATATAGTAATATATATATATATATATATATATATATATATATATATATATATATATATATATCATGGGGTTTACACAGCGTAACCTTTTATCTACTTAATTAACACTAATGGTAGTCCTCATCTTTAGACCGGTGGACAGTAACAATACTTAAGTTACATTTAAACAACTTTATTTCTCAATATTATTTTTAAAAAACCTTCTCAACCCAGCTAAAACGTCGTTTTCAATCGTCTCTCAAGCAAGCCCCCCCCCCCTTGACAGGCGCGCGTCCTATCTCTCCCAGAAATATCCCTAATCTAAAGTTTTGTTCTTTTTCGCGCGGTATGCAAAAGCGGGAGAAGCATCGTGAATCACTCGTGATTTCGAACATTCGACGATTGCGTCATCAGATGGTATCATAGTCAGGCGCTTCAGGCATGTACCTTTGTACATGAACTTCCGCGCGCGTGGGAGTAATTAATTATTGATGACCAAGAACTCTCAGCTGCGAAAAACAATATACTTCCTGAATTGGAAAACACACTGCGATCTTTAATAGAAAATTGCCGTTTAACGCTAATTAATATAGTTAATTATAGTTTATGCGTCTAAATATTACATATATACAGGATGATTTTTTTCTAAAACCGGCACTACTCAGAGCCATCTGTAGCGCGATCTATCAGCCGGAATTCCACCAAAAGTGATAGAGGGGCTAAGGACGGCACGGGAAAGAGTTTCGTGGAAAAAAAAAGTTCCAAAAGTCACCAATAGGGGGAGATATGGCACTGTTATTGTCGGTGCACCCGAGAATTCGCATAAAAGGCAAGTAAGACATCAAAATACTCATTCACGACTATGTAGTCGACAGCAGCACCAGTATTCCAGGCTGTAATGATAAGGGATGAATACCGAAAAAGTTGTAAGCAAACAAATGAAGAACAAAGAAATTTCCCTGCAACACCGCTTTATGCAGCAAATTCACTTCTCCCTCCTTCAATGCGACCACAGTCCTGGTGGATGACACATTTTATACTGAACACTGCGTTCTCAACGGCCAAACTGAAAATCTCACCAGGAATGTTCTTTAAAGTCCGTGATATGTTGTCCTTTAAGGCCGCGAAGTTCGAGACTCCACCAAGATACACCTTAGACTTTAAATAACCCCACAGAAAGATATAACATCCGGCAAGCGAGGTGGTCATGCCAGTGGAAAAAAGCGACGCATGACCCTTTCTTCTATAAAGCGAAGGCACAACAGATTCCTCACCGATCTTTATAGCCCAAAATACTGGCGCTACTGTCGACTACGTAGTCGTGAATTTGCATTTTGATGTTTTACTTACCTTTTACGGAAATTCTCGGGTGCGCCGACAACAACAGCACCATATCGCCCCCTATCGGTGACTTCTGGAACTATTTTTTTTTCACGGAAACCTTTTTCATGCCGTCCTTAGTCCCTGTATCAATTTTGGTGGAATTCCGGATGATAGATCGCGCTACAGATGGCTCTGAGTAGTGTCAGTCAAAATAAAATCACCCTGTATATATGGTAAACTTATATTTAAAAATTTAAGGTTTTTTTTTAATGATATGAAATGCGCATAGACAATTTTGAGAAATGTTAGTATTTTTGAAAAAAAAATTTGAAAGACAAGCATATTTCTGATTTAAAGAATCCTTGTTTTGAATTCTAAGAGTCTTCAATGTAGAAAAAAAAGAATATTAATTATTCTCATCCTGTATATGCAGTTAAAAATTCAAAATTTTAAAAAAAAATTGAGATTGAAGGTCCTTTGCCCCCTTAAGAATTGATTGAAAAGGGATGCAAATACAAATTTATTTTGTACATGAGCGGAAAAGAAATTTAGTTTTTATAGATTTAGAAATCGGGAAATATGTATTCATTCAACAAAGGAATCTGTTAGCGTACATGTAAAACATGCACGTCAACAATTCTTATAGTTCTTCTATTATATATATTTAAATAGCAGAGTAAAAACTGTGCAGTAAAAGCTATGTTTGTTAAAAAAGGTATACGTTAAAACATTAAAGATGCTCACAATAATGTATAGACGACAATCCTTTTAACAATAACATTAAAGTATTCATTTGAAAATTAGTTAAAATTAGTTAAAAACAACAATCTCAATATCTTCATATTTCACTAGTAACACTTAGTAATGTAGGCCGGGTTTTCACATTGAGTCAATTTCTTAAACAGTCTATTTCCTATACTCTGATGGACTATCAAAAAGGATTTAAAGGTCGAAGTAATATAAAATATCTTACTTTCAGCAGGCTTAATACAACATCTTGTTATCTTATCAGATCAGACACAAACTTCTTAATAAACGTACTGATGACAGAGCAGCTTGACGCTACCTGATAATACCCACTATCTCAACGATACTCATCTCATCTCCTCTCTTCTCATCACTTCCTGAAAGTGCTCACGGCTCATATACACGTATCAAAAGCTGATATTCAAATATCGGGTTGTAACTTCTACGAAATACGCCATCTACTAGAGACTTTTATGTTTAATTATATGACGTACGGCAGTTTGCCAAACATGACGTAATCAAAAGAAACTTGCGTCAGTGATTCGGCTTAGTTATGAATTGAATCGCTTTAACTTGAACAGGCTTAAAAAGGAAATTCAAAATATGATGTCTGTGGTAGAGTTAATTGGGTGGGTCGTGATTGGGTATAGTGGTAGGCAATGATACCATTACTCTGAATTCTAAACAATACATTAATTTATTAACACAACACAAATATTAGTACACATTCAATTATATTATTGTTAATTATGAACCTAAAGAAATACTCATTATATCAAGGTATTATTTGACTGCATTATTTCATTTATTTAAATTAATTTCATTTCAGTACGCAATATATATTATTCCTTAACTTCCGCCTGTATTATAAGACTCGGGGATTTATAGACGTTTTGCAATAGGTAATGAAAGGTTACCTCCATTTTTGCAGACTGCAGAGGGGGGACATTTGCTGGCATATTCACGTGCATCGATTGGGATATCTTTCTTCAGGATTCACTTTCGCTGGTGAACGCAGTCATCAAAATAGCTATCTGTCGTGGGAATAGGCGGACTTTAATGGCCGGATCGGTTCTCCATCTTTTGCTTGTGGGGGTCAGGCAATCTGTCTTGGTTCCGTATCTCGACTACTCTCATCTCATCGGTAGCATACAGGGGTCAGACAATCTATCTTGGCTCCGACGCTCCTCTATGCTCCTCTCATCGCTAGCTTGCGGGGGTCAGGCAATCTTTCTCGGCTCCACTATTCGTCTAATCTCCTCTCATCGTTGGGTTGCAGGCTTAAAGCGATGCGCTAAGTCGGGGCGCAATCTCCCATATATTCTTTTTAGACTTCTCGCTTACGAGGCTACAACTCTCTATTCGTGTGCTAAGTCTGCGAGTCAAAATCAATTATATCATTATTTTATATTCTCACTCTCTCTATTTTTTATCTTCTCAACTCCCCGCCTTTCACATTTTCATTCGTCTCTCATGTTGAACCTTTTTCTTTACTTCCCCTTCGATTCGCTAACTTTTTCATCCCCTAATTATTTCTTAAACCATTCAGAGTGAGGGGCGTTTTATATTCGAACAATCCCGTCTTCGACTCATCCCTGCCTTTCTAGGAATCGTGTTTTCCCAGAGCATCTCCTATGTGTGGGGTCCTCTTCTCTTTTCCAACAATTCCCTTTTCATCTCGATGTCCCCTCTATCTAGACCCCTCGCTGTTTCGACTCTTAACTGTTGCTTTTCAATTTCTTCTTCTTCATCCGGTTCTTTGTCTGATCAAGTGCCATTTCAATTTTCTCATAGTACCGCCGATTATTCCGCTTTAATTGGGTTGTCTGCCCTTTTTGAACTTCTAACATATCGTATCCCCACGACATTCTTCTTGTATCGTCTGGCGTCATTTCACTCTTCCATTTTCCGTCCCGTTTGTTAATTGGTTTTTCTGCACCTTTTCTATTTTCTTTTTTTTTATGTCGTACCCCACGACAAAGTCAAACTTCGGAAAGGCAAGTAATTAATGGAGCTTTAACCCTTAACTGTTGTTCGTTGCAAGTAACATGCGTCTCTGAGACGTGTACATAAGAAAACATTATTTTAGAGGTGGAAATTTAATAAAACTACATATAAATTAACTAAATATATTTTATTTGATTGTTCACGATACAATTAAAATTAAATAATACATACAGTTAAAATAATACAATTAAAATCGGCATCACATAAACAAAAATTACTTTTTTAGTCCAGGAGCACAAGGATTGCACACTTTTTTCGAGCACTCTAGGCAACACGGATTTTCACATTTTATACATTTGTAAGCAGTTTGCCTCCTTTTTTGATAAGGACAATATCGGCACGTTTTTCTCTTGGGAAGCTTATCAGAAATTTCTTGAGAGGCGCTTCGGGTTTCTTCAAGTTCTCCAAGAATGTCTCGAGCTATTTTTTTAGGTCATCCGGAGGGTTTGGGATGGACAACCGATGTTGCACTTGTTTTTCTAACAAACTGTTTGCCAATGAATTTATAAAGTCAAAACGTGTCATTACAGGCGTCTCATCATAGCTGGCATAGATAATGCCAGAATTTACAAGACTACCTTTTACCGCTTTACTGTAAAATATTGTCTGGGGCCACCATCTCGACCTTCTATTCGGTGAACAGTTCACGATAATTTTGTCTAAATTATCCACTCCTGATATTGTTGAATTGTAAAAACTTATTATTTCTTTTTTATTACGGGATTGGTCGGTAAATTTTGTGTTATACATGGAGGATATCAAATTGACGGCTTTATTTTGTTTTGCCATTGAAGAACCATCACCAGAGGGGCCAGGAACAACCTCTTCCTCTGAATTTCCATCAACCCTTTCATTTGCCTCATCCTCAATGTCTTGCTCATCTAATTCAGACTCGGTGTCTTGTTTAGAATGTTCTATTTCATCCTCGGCATTATAGGAATCACCAGAATCAAATTCTTCATCACTCAGCACACCCTCTTCTTCAGGAAGAGCATCCATTGACATTATTTTTTTTCTCTTATCAGAAAATATACCTACCATGCTGAAAAAAAAACTTGACGTATAGCAAATTAAATAAATAAATAAATAAATAAATATTGGCGAAAAATTATGTTCAAGAATCTGTTTGTAAATATTTTTTCTGCAAACACATTTCTCGGAGATGGAGAGAAAAGAGAAAGGAAAAAAAATGTATGCAATAAATGATATATCATTTGAAATATTTTTGAATATAATTACATTGATCTTGAATGTAATCTATCAAGAACATAAATCAATAAATTAGTTGAAAGTTTAATTGACAGGAGGAAACATTTAGTAATCAATTTTTTTGAGAACATGAAGGATTTAGAACTCTCCAAGGTATTTAGGAGAGTAAATAAAAATATGTATAAAAATGCATTGAGGAGAACAACATGCTGAGCAAACACATTCAAACATAAAACTTGTCATCATTGGTTAGGTACGTACCTCACGCGCAGTAGAAAAGAACGTTACAGGTATTACACGTCTCTTAGACGTCGTACGTTTTAGTTATGATCTTACTGAAACCACAAAACACAACTGATTGGCTTGAAACTTCACAAGCGTTGTTTAGACTACCTACCATGAGCATACACTGAAGGGTTCATTTGACAAATAACGCTAAAGTATGAAATACGGGATATTAGCAAACCTAAGGGTCTCTGAGACGTGTATTACCAGTTAAGGGTTAAAGTAATTCTTAGTTCATATTACTAACAGAATCTTAGCTTGTTTTGTTACTACCCGTTGACCATAAATATTTTCGCGTCACTGCAACACTTAGGCCGTCCGCACACGGAGCAACTCAAAAGAAATTGATAACCGTCTCCAATCACAAACCAGTCCCGTGATGAGTCGTAACCAATGTAATTGAATGGAGCCACGCACACGGCGCAACTGGTTACAAGCCCGTCAGCAACGCGTTTGTAATCAGTCGCAGGCAACTCAACGTGTCATTCGCCAGTTTCTCTTGCGTTGTGCGTGTTATTACACAATCTATGTTACAGCCGCTCTTTTGGCAAGCTGCCAAATGACGTACACGAGTCACGTGACTTCTGCCTAGCGATGAAATGAAATTCTAACGTTTTTTGTTGTATGGAATATGTGCGCCCATATATACAGTCCATTTTTAAACGATTGATCAAAGGCAATCTATTGTGACGATTTTTTAAAATAAATAAATTTCTGATAATAATTTAACTAAAAATAATGCCCGGAATAATAATGTTCTTCCTTCCATGACAGGTCGCAAACTATTGATTTGAATCACTTTTGAGTCGGCCCGAACGCATCACTAACGAGTTTGTAACCGATAAGCAATTTCAGTCGCTAACCAGTTGAGTTTTATTTGAGTCGCTCCGTGTGCGGACGGCCTTAGAGACTAGACAAAGGTAAAAATATCTGAGCAAACTAATGAAACTGAAAATAAAGTAGTTCTTGACAGCAATAATAATTTAACCTTTTCACTTTTTCCGTAGTTGCAGCCTATAATTGAGTTCTTCTCATATAGATGGCGCCAATGTTTTTTTCTAATTTGGAAAAATTTCGACGTCCCAGTAAAATATGGCAATTGCCATTCTGTTAAATTTCGAATTTTAGCAACTCGTAATCTTGCGCAGACATATAATTTCACAAGTACCCCCTACTCTGTTCTTTGACATACAACGTGACTTTTATCGGTCTGAAAATAGAGTACACTCCTTGTAGTAGCCACTTCCTGTAACTTCATATTCAGTGACGTCATAGCAACGCTTCCCCGTGCATCTCCACTGCCATTTGCAGAACTGCCCTTTTTCATCTACGTCTACAGCTAAAGCGGGTATCAGAACTATCGAAAAAATCACATTAAATCTCAAGAGGATATGCTTGAGTTTTAAAGCTCGAGTCAATAACTTAATTTCAAGAAATTAATTATTACTAAGTGCAATTGAATTTTGTTTCATTCAGCTGTGTTACCAATAAAAAATAGTTTATTGTTTTGTTCCATTATTTGAATATACTGAATGATAAAAAACAATATGGAAAAATCTGAAGATCGGATCACAATATCTTAATTTTGAGATATTACTTCTCAGTTCAGCTGAATTTTGTTCCATTCAGCTATGTTACTTGTTGTTTTCCTTTGTTATTTGAACATACTGAATGATTAAAAACAATATGGAGATATTTTAAGATCAAGTCAATAACTTAATTTTCAGAAATTACTACTCAGTTCAATTGAATTTTGTCCCATTCAGCTATGTTACTTATTGTTTTCTTTCGTTTTGTGAATATACTAAATGATAAAAACAATATGGAGAAATTTGGTGGAAAGGATCAGGAAAGGGTCTAATGTTAGATTAACACTTAGATTAGCATTCGTCGAGTGCAAACCTAACGACAAGCGAACTGTATTTTACAGCTTAATAATACGTGGTCTTATTTGTAAAGTCAAGCTTACATAAAAAAAAGTTACAGATATACAGATAAAGTTACAATCGATAAAAAAAGTTACAGATAGTTGCTATAGATAATTATAAATAGATGGGAACATCTAAAACTAGTTGTTTTATCATACTAGGAATTCTACAATAGTAGGTAGCAAGGAAGGGTACAGGGTTCGATGCTACGACTGGGCAAGGTTGACTCAGCCTTTCATCCCTTGAGTGGGTCTATAAAATGAGGACCAAGTATGCTTGGGAACAAACTCTGGGGGGTCCCGCGTCAGGTTGACTACTTATACAGAGCATATGACCGAGACATATGCTGTATGGCACCCCAAGCCCACGGTCATGAAAGCGGAGATGGGCACCGCAGGCCTTGGTCCACAGTGCTGAAAAGCAATTCGCACTGCTGTGCCATGAGTTAGTAAGTTTGGTAGAAAGGAAGTGTTGTAATAAGGAAAAACCAGTTTAACTTTCCACTCTAAATGATACCCGACACAGGCTAACTCCTTTTGTTTGTGAATGGCCCCCTCAATACTAAAGTGAAAAGCTAAGCTTAGGGCAGCTGCAGAAAATATCGAAATCAAAGCCAATCAATTTTGCTCTAAAACTGTTTTGATCAAATTTCGCAGTAGTTAATTGAAAAGAAAACTTGAAACTACATATACCTTTTTCCTATCATCGTATGCTACTCCTCTTTATTCCAGTGTAACGCATTAAGTTACACGAAGAAAACTTACCTGGAGAAAAATACAAAGATCATTCTGTGGCTTTATAAAAAAAAAACTGGATATTGGAATGCGACCTGATTCTTGATTTTTTTGTGAAAAATCTGATTATTCAAAACGTGGCTTCGAAAAAATAATCTTTTCAGTGTCCCTCAACTGTATTGATTTAAACAATCGCTTTTTCTGCGTATACGCCTTTTGAAGTGAAAAGGAGTAGGCAATCTTGTTCCCAACTAATCCAAGAGAGTGAGAAAAGTAACAACTTATTTTTCGAGTACGAAAGTTTATCGCTTTTTTGCTTTAGGCACATCTGAAATCTGAGTCAAGAAAAAGAGTGATTTGTAAGGCAGGTAATAAATATCCAGGGTGGTCCAAAATTGATGAGCTCATTTCATGTTTGAAAAAGTGAGAGCAAAATGATGTACGTACATGTTTATTTTTTCATGAAAAGACAATTTAAAACAGCTTTACACAACAAAATTTTAAACATTAAATAACTTCCACATAAGCCGGTAGATAGCACGACAACATTTCGCAAAAGAAATTTACTAATTATGTCAGTCTGCAAATGGCTAGCGTACAGGAAAAAGCAATGTGCGTTTTATGGTTCCCTGAAAGTAAATTCGTTGTAACTCATTTTGTTCTTAAAAAAATAAATATAAAAAATAAATTTTTAAAAAAACATGAAATGCGCTCAATAACTTTCGACCACCCTGAGGTGGTCCAAAATTGAATAAAAAAGAACAAAATGAGTTACAATGGATTTTCTTTCATGGAACCACAAAACGCACATTGCTTTTTCCTGTACGGTAGCCATTTGCAGACTGACACAATTAATAAATTTTTCTTACGAAATGTTGTCGCGCCATCTACCGGCTTATGTGGAAGTTTTTTAATGTTTAAAATTTTGCTGTGTAAAACTGCTATAAATTGTTTTTCCAAGAAAAAATAAACATGTACGTACGTCATTTGGTCTTTTTTATCAAACATGAAATGCGCACAATAATTTTGGACATCTCTGTATAACAAAATAGACAACTATTTCCGCGCGTGGATTTAACCACTGGTATCTGAGTTTCTTTAGAGCATTGATTCGCGAAGTAGGCAAATGCTAAGATGCAACATTCATACTGTTATAAATCGCAAAAATCTGTTTTTATATGCACTATCTGTTTCTATATGTTTACATATAATATCTGTTTATGTATTAGATGATTTGTATCGCTATCTCTTTTATATGCGAAACTGTATTTTATTTAAGATTGACAACTTGTGCCTTACAATAATTTTATGATGGATATTTCAAGTGTAATATTTAACCCTATCTCACATTCAAACACACACACACACATATATATATATATATATATATATATATATATATATACAGAGGCTGTTCACACATTTTTTAGACGATGTATATTGTATTCACAAAACTAAATTACATAAAATTCTTGTGTTTTAAATGTTCTATTTGACATCCATTATTCTGAACTATCTTTCGACACATCAATTTCCAGGATAATAATGCCTTTTGAAGTGTCAGAAGAGGTATTCTATCCCATTCCTCCTGAACAGCTTTCCAGTGTCCTGTAAGGGTTTTGGGACGACGTTTGGATAATGCAGATTTTAAAAGTCCGAAAGCACAAAAATCCACAGGTGACACATCGGGAGATTTAGTAGGGATATCATTGAAGGGTATGGCCTTGACACCAGTTTTTTGTTCCATTTCTTTTAGGAAATTTACAGTGGATTTTGATGTGTGACTGCTAGCTTTGTCCTGATGGAGTCTCACAGATTGATGGCACTGTGGGTAAAGGGATGGTATTTCATTCAGAAAAATTGGCGATAAAATATGTTCCTGATAGTATTTGTAGTTAATCTTGACTTTTTTTCCACTCTCTTTATCTTTAACTTGCCATTATAAGAAAAACCAGCAACAATCATGAATCCCTTAGAAAAACTTTCTTTCGATTCTTTGAACCATGTACTTAAATTTTTTTCTCCCCTTTTATGATAATAAATGGCTCTTTTTTTGTTGCAATCATTTAAATACACCCATGATTCATCTATTGTGACAATTGTTTTCCATTTTTCTTTGGATAAGTGTTTCTCATATAGAATTCTGCAGCGTGTCCTGCGTTCAGCGATATGATTTGGAAGAAGACGATGCACATTGCGTTTTTTCGCTTTCTTAAGATTTAAATCAACGTTTATCATTTTGTTTACAGTCGACACCAAGCATTTTAATGATTTTGCAACTGTTCTTTGACTAGGGAGATTTTCCTTTAACATTAAACAACGTACCTTTGCAATAGTCGAAGATGTCCGTTTTTTCCTTGGATACTTGTTTGGAATTTTTGTCCCACTTGAGGCTCCAATTTGACGTTTTTTTTCTTTCTTGTTGACGGTATTACCTATCGACGCTTTAGATATCACAAAACCACGACTCTCACATCGTTTTTGGATAACGGAGTATGCATATTTCTCTTCGGAAAGAGCATAAATGTAGCCTTCGAACCACTGCTTTGTTAAAAATGCCATTTTGAATAAAAACAAAACTTTCAAGCCGCAGACGATAATTTTGACTTTTAAAAACATAGTACAATTGCAATTATTTCTTTTGCAGCAAACGATTTTTTATTACCGCTTACCAAAATCGTCTAAAAAATGTGCGAACAGCCTCTGTATATATATATATATATATATATATATATATATATATATATATATATATATATATATATATATATATATATATATATATATATATATATATATATATATATGTATGTATATGTATATATATATATAAATATATATATATACACTCATGGACAAAAAGATGAGCGCACCAAGTAGGAGTCATCAAAATTAAACGAAATTTTACATACGTAATGACTACTTTTATATAAGTAAATGATAAGAAAATCAAAGAAAAAGGATAATTTATTTCAGAGAAAAAGGCAAAAGAACGGAGGAGTTAATACTCCGTTGGACCCCCTTCTAGCGCGAATGCAAGATGCGATACGATCGGGCATTGAGTCATACAAGTTCTGTATGATGTCTTGAGACATTTCGTTCCATATTTGCTGTAACCTTGCCTCTAGTTCGTTCAAACTGGTGGGATACCCAACTCGTCGTCCCAAATGATCCCAGATATGCTCGATTGGAGACAAATCTGGGGATCGGGCAGGCGAAGGAAGGGTAGTAACAGTGCGGAGACAGTCTTGTGACACCCTTGCTGTATGAGGCCGAGCATTGTCTTGTTGAAAAATGGCTCCTGTGAGCCGTTGCATGAGTGGTAACACATGTGGTTGCAGGATTTCATGAACATACCGCTGGGCTGTCATGGTGCCACGGAACAATACTAGGGGTGACCGTGTATTGTAGGCAATGGCACCCCATACCATCACCCCAGCTGTGGGAGCGATGTATCGCTGTACAGCAAAGGCAGGATTAAAGCGTTCACCACGGGCTCTCCACACACGAACACGATTGTCATCACTGCCGAGATTGAATCTGGATTCGTCGCTAAAGACGACCTGGTTCCATTCCGCTGCAGTCCAGTTTCCTCGTGCGCGGCAAAACTCCAAACGGAGGCGTCGATGGGTGGGCGTCAAGGGCAGCACACGTAATGGGCGCCACGATACCAACTGTCCTTCAGGCAGGCGCCTTCGTATGGTTCGAGAAGACACAGAGGCCCCTAGTGAAGGTGCTACGTGTGCCTGGATGGCGGCCAATGAAGCAGTTGGCTGTACGCGTGCATTTCTTACGATGTGGCGGTCTTCTCGACGACTGGTCTGTCGAGGGCGTCCTGAGCCTGGTCTTCGTGCACATGACATCTCTCGGGTCCACTGGTCCCAACACCTCCTCACAACACAATCAGAGCGGCCTAATTGACGAGCTACTCGCCTAGCTGACCACCCAGCTTCCATCATCCCGACGATTCTCCCCCTCTCAAACTGCGACAACTGCTTATATTGTAGTAATGCGTAATGGCATGTCTATCTCAGCTCTTCCTTTGTAAATGATTCAGCACACTCAAACAAGCTTTGGTTACCTGTTTTATACTCCACAGTGTACGATGTTCAACGTCCTCTACCGGCTATAGGTAATGCGCAATCATGCTGCATTTCTAATCATTTGCATATCTCCCCGACATGTACCTTCATTGCAAGTTTCGTTACGATCCCGCAATTATTTCTTGGTGCGCTAATTTTTTTGTATATGAGTATATATATATACCGGGTGGCCATAATTAAACTGACAGTGCTCACAGTGTTCTGTTGCGCGATCTATTTGCGAGAATGACGCCACATTTTGTAGGAAGATTAAACAAGACGGGGGACGAAGGATTCCGCGAAAAAATAAATTAGTTCCAAAAGTCACCGTTAGGGGAATATTTGGCGCTGTTTTATAGAAAATAGAGTGTTAACAAATGCAAATTAATACGGAATAAAATTACCTTTTATTATGCACATTTTCTTATTTAGTTCAAGTGCAATATGGCAACACTTTTAAAAAAGCGTAAAATCTACATAAACACCGATAAAGTCTCGTGATTTGCAATATCACGTACGTTGAGCAGAAGAAGAAGTTCTTTATTCAAATTTCACGTTACATCCATTGGCACAGTGCCAGCTGCTTGGGTTTTAAAAGGCAATGTGTTGCGTTTCGAATCAATCGCATTGAAAGTTGATGTGCAATGTCTCCTTCTTTAGTCGAGCGTGCGTTACTGGTCAAATTCTTTTACCTCAACCAGTGCAACGCGTCAGCCGCTCTTCGTGCTTTTAGAACGCACAAAAAAATGCGTAAAGGTAACGGTCCTGTGTCAGTTAATGTGCTAAATGCAATGGTTGCGACGTTTGAGAAAACAGGTTCTCTGAAGGTTCAGTCAGGCAGAGGACGAAAACCTGTACCACAGGATACAATCGAAGCAGTTACCACGGTGATTGTCGACAGAGGACCAGACAATATTGCTGCCACCTCTAGCGCTCGTGGATTAGCTCGGAATATGGATATGCCTTACATTACGGTATGTAAAATCTTACGAAAGATTATCAACTTCTATCCGTACAAGATCACCCGTGTACAGGAGTTACTGAACCCCGACCATGATAAGCGATTGTCTTTTGCTCTCACCTTTCTTGCTAGAATGGAGGTGGATGATGCTTGGCCGTGGAAAATCTTACACAGCGCCAAATATTCCCTAGCGGTGACTTTTGGAACTAATTTATTTTTTCGCGGAATCCTTCGTCCCCCGTCTTGTTTAATCTTCCTACAAAATGTGGCGTCATTCTCGCAAATATAACGCGCTACAGAACACTGTGAGCACTGTCAGTTTAATTATGGCCACCCGGTATATGTATATGTATATATATATATATATATATTTATATATATATATATATATATATATATATATATATATATATATATGTATATATATGTATATATATATATATATATATATATGTATATATATATATATATATATATATATATGTATATATATATATATATGTATATATATATATATGTATATATATATATATATATATATATATATATATATATATATATATATATATATATATATATATATATGTATATATATATATATATATATATATATATATATATATATATATATATATATATATATATATATATATATATAAACATATGTTACCTCTAAAGTGGAGAAATCAGTTAATGTTCACATTACCTAGCTAATCTGCAAATTAACTGATTTTCTCCGTTAAAGTACGTAAAATTGTTTCATTTCTCAAATTACCTAGGTAATCTGCAAATTACCTACTAGGCAGTTGTTAAAGTGAAAACAAGATCTTCGCTGGAACAACAGCATCGTTTCTGTATGCTTAAATTTAACATAATGTTATTTATTTTTCGATATCTAAAGAATCAAGTTAATACAATCAAGCAATACACAAATTAATTGATAGAATCAATCATCAATCAATTAAAAAAACTATAATACGAAGAATAAAAAAGGTTTAAAATATTGCAATTAAGGAAATTAATCTGCAAAACATATTATATTATGCTTACTTATTAGTGTAATCTAAAGATTGGTGACACTTTGAATTACATAGCAATTGATTTTTTCTACAAGCTCGCCTATTTGTGGTACATTTTGATTTGTAGTCACATTTTTTGAAACCCTGCCCAGTACCAAGGGATTGCTTTATTGGTGTTTGACGTAAAGATATTTCTACAGCAGAGACATCTTTCGTTAGAAATCTCTCTTTGAAAACACTGAATTCAGATCTTGCATACTATTATTTTAAAATACCAAGTTTATAAAAGCCATCCTCTGTTTTACTAAGAACCGCAGCTGAAATCGAGGGGGGAATCAGTTTTACGAACTTTAACGATACGGAAGCCGTTAATGTGCACATTACCTAGGTAAAATGCGGAAACCTTTTGATTCCGCATTAAACGGAGCAAATCAGTTATCTGCAGATTAGCTAGGTAATGTGGACATTAGCGGCTTTCGAGCTTTAGCGGTAACATATATACGTATGTTCTAACTCAGAATGTACTTGTCATTTCGACATTTGCCCATTATCCACTGCAAATTCATTGACTTATGGCCGCATAATCCAAGTAAACCAACATCGCTCCCTATCAGTGACAGGAAAGTCCAAGCCATTTCCTTGATTCGAACCCAAGCCCACTCCTTGACGCTAACCTCAATACAATGTGAGCGGATGGAGATATGTGCATATTATAGATATTGATTGATAGATAAATAGATAGATACATCTTAGATATCCCGATAGTTACATATATAGATAGATATGTACGTATATAGATAGGTGTACAGATACATACTTACATTCATACGTATATGGATAGGTACATAGTTATTTAGATAGGTACATAGATATATAAATAGGTACATACAGTGGTGGCAAAAAGTCCTGAATACACTCATTTCTTTGCCTAATTTTTGTGTTTGACTTAATTTTTCGTTTTGAAATTACCGTACTATATTAACTATTGTTATTGAGTCTAATGCAATTTTCCATGCTTATTTCAAAACTGTTTGTAGAATTCATGCAAAGTAAATAGTTTCATCGATATTTTGAAAAAAACATGATAAGACAATCACAAAGTCACTGTAATAAGGAGTCCAACCAATGAAATGCTTCGTTATTCCAACCAATCAGAGAGCAGTACTGATGAAGGGTTGAAAGCAGAATGTGCAGCATGTCTTAGTGTATTGAAAGCAGTTGTGTGTTGCAATTTGAAGTGCCTGTGTAGAAAATATTGGAATTATGGGTAAATTTTCATTTCCACCTGATAATAAAAGGTGTAAAATAATACTTTTGAAGGAAGAAGGTTATTCTATGCTCCAAATTGCTGCTAAAGTACCATGTGGTCTTTCTACTGTCGGGAGGACGGTGAAAAGATATTCTGAAACAAATTCTTTTGCGGACAGGGAGCGATATGGACGACAGAGAAAAGCAACTTTACGTGAAGACAGGGTATTGCACAGAATTTCACTTTCAAACAGAAAGCTTAATTCACCACAAATTTTGAAACAATGGACTTTGACATCGAATGTGAATGTGTGCCCAAGAACTGCAAGAGGAAGACTGCTGGATATTGAATTACGAGGCTGCAAGGCTCGCCCAAAACCATTACTGACCGATTTTCAACACAAGAGGAGAGTGGCGTGAGCAAGGTATCATTCATTATGGACTGTTAAAGACTGGGAAAAGGTAATATTTAGTGATGAAAGTAAGTTTTGTATTTCTGGTAACCAAAGTAGTACCTATGTAAGGAGACGCATTCATGAGGAATTCAGCCCTCAGTGCCTGAAGCCCACAGTAAAGGACCCGACGAAAGTGATGATATGGGGCTGCATGTCTTCTCGTGGTGTTGGAAGACTTTACATCGTGAGAGGAACAGTGAAAGCCAGGGATTACTTTCAAATAATACAAAATAAATTACTACCAACAGCGGGAGAAAATTTTGGGGATCAGTCATGGATTTTTCAGGACGATAATGTTCCATGCCACCTTGCAAAGGGAGTCCAGAAATTGTTCGAAGACAATACTATGAATAGGTTGAACTGACCAGGACAGTCTCCCAGTCTATGGATCTTAATCCGATAGAGAACCTATGGCATAAAATTTGCTATGATATTGCAAAGAAAAAACCTTCAAACAAACTTGAGTTAATTCAAGTTTTAATATTTCCCTTCAACCATGTTGTCACGAAAGAATTTGTTGTGAAATTGGTGCATTCCATGCCAAAAAGATGTAGAGCTGTAATTAAATCAAACGGCTTGCCCATAAAATATTGATGTTCAAACATGTAACATCCAAATTTTCAAAATGCATATTAAATGTACCGTATTTGTAAGAATTTTTGAGTTATTCTACTACGTATATTATGTTATCCTATATTGTGTTATTCTGTACATACTACACATTCTTGTGTTCAGGCAGCTGTACTACAAAACATACTTGCGGCATTAAAAAACTAGTAACAGATTTGAAATCAGCATGAAAAAATACATTAGAATCAATAACAATAGTTAAGATAGTTCGATAATTTCATAACGAACAATTAAGTCAAACACAAAAATTAAGCAAAAAAAAAATGAGTGTGTTCAGGACTTTTTACCACCACTGTAGATAGATACGTACATATCCTTTCTTAGCAGCCGGCTACAGGTGATCATGTGTTCAACTAACGCATCCAGAATCCATTCCTAGGGGTTTCGTTTTGATGAAATATGACAGTGAAAATTACTTTTTAGCTGCCAGTTTTTTAGCTCGATGGGAGTGGAGGGGGGAGCCCTTAAAGCAACACACCGCCCACCGTGGTTTTGCTATTAGAAAACATGTCAAGCTTCTGATATTGATTTCCAGAAGAAAAATACTCCAAATATTTTGGAGAGATAGATCCTTTTTAGCTTCGGCTATGACTAGACTGTTGACGTCAGGGCTTATTTACGTGAATTACTCTCCCAGGGATTTATTTTTCAAACTGAAACATTCAAGATAAGATATAGCTTTTATTTTGGAGGTTAAACCATAGATTTGTTTCATATTTTCATAATGTGCAAAAGTCCTGTAAAAATGGTAAATTATACTGCTTAGGGTTCGTTATCAAAGTATTATACAAAATTTAAAGTTTTGTATTTTTCATCGTAAATGGTAGATACAGTGTCAGTTAGCTTAAAAATATAACCCTTATTCCAAAGCATTTTGAGTTTAAACATACTTTTGTCTAAGATTTTCATAATGTTCGAACGTCCTATAAAAATAAGTTAAACTGGTTAGAGTTAGTAACCAAACTATTTGACAAAATTTAAAGTTTTATGCTTTCCATCATTTATAATAGAAACAGTGATAGTTTGCTTAAAAGTAAGATCTTCATTAAAAAATTCTGTATTTTGAATTTTATTATACTTTTGACTTCTTTCGCGTTACATCTTTCAACTAAGCTTGTCCATTGCTTCTTGAATTAATTTATAAACGAAACTAAACTCTAAGTTACGAAAACCTGTAACTCGTATTAGTTCACATTTTAATAACAGGTTAGAAGGAATCCAAGGTATTTCCAATATTGCGCAACGAATGGTACACTTCACAAAAATTGCCATATTTAAATATATCAGAGAATTCGCGTCATTTATAATTCAAAAATCAGAATTAATTTTTGCTTAATCATTTTGAGAAGTCACTTGTCCGAACACAATAAGAGGATTTTGACGACATATTTAGCTATCATGAATTTAGTTAAAATGACATTTCATTTTGGTTGCTTTAACATGCCGAAACCTATCATTACACTTAGGGCATGGGAAAAATCAGACACACAGTCGAATAATCTAAGTTAATTCCAACCAATTTAATTCCAACCAAAAGTTAAATTTTACAAAAAACATATCTAAGACATAGAGAACGTTAAGAAACATTCAACCTTCAGTCAAAGCTGTGTAAAAGCACGGACAGAACAGAACAGAACCTCAAAAAAAAATAAATGAATAATGCACTTACCGTATTGATACAAAATTTTCTATCTTATAAAACAGTTCCGTAACTGATTGACAGATAGAGCACAAACAAAACCGCTGGACCTAAAGGGCTGAAATTTTGCACGGCGATTCTTCTTATAGTGCAGGGGTGCACAAAGAAAGATTTTTGAAAATTCTTCTTTGATTTTATTAAATTAAATGTTTAAGTTGTTTTTGTAACATTCTTTAAATTTTGCATTTAAAGTAATAATTTGAGGGTTATAAAATCTATATCACGAGAAAGACCATAAAAATTCCTTTAAAAAGAAATATTTTTCGAATCTTTACCTCAATTTTCTGATTTTTTGGTAAATTTAATTTATTAATTTTTAGAATTTAATTTATTAAATGCTGATCATGGGGTTTCTTTTCTTTTGGTGATATTTTAAATTAATTTTACGTCACCATAGGACCATAGGACCATAGGAAATGGGTCGCAACTGTAATTCCTGGGCCACGCCCTCAATTACGTCACCATAGGATCATAGGACCATAGGAAATGGGTCGCAACTGCATCCCATTGAGGGCCTGGGCCACGCCCTCAATTGCAGACTTTCAGGTAATAAGCAGAGGGGAACCAATAGAAACAGAGTATAGGACAATTACGTCACGTGCGTAACAACGAAATATATTGACAAAAAACAATATTAAAATACGGTAAAAGATAAAATTTAAACACTAGATTAATTGAGATGGAAGTTTTTTAAGAATTTAATTTAAATTAGTATGTTTCATGGATATTAAACATACAAATTAATTGCATACATTGACCGTTGTATTAAATTTGAATATTTTCTTCTACATTATTTTGTCTATAAAAATATCCGTTACGATTTTTTTATAAATATATATATATATATATATATATATATATATATATATATATATATATTTCGCATTAATTGCATACATTTACCGTTTTAGTTATCATAAATATATATTATTTTGGCATTAATTGCATATATTGACCGTTGCATTTAATTTGAATGTACTCCGGAGCGAAGCACTGATATTCAGCTAGTATAACAATAAAAATCAAAAATCATTTACCAAAATAAAATTGGTCTATTCTGGTGGGGAATCTACAATAATAATACCGAAAGGGACAGCAGAGACAGGTGAAAGACGTTTAGAATTTGTTTACAGACCACCATTAGCTGATATAAAGCTATATTATAGTTATATTTTAATACAGACCACCATTAGCAGATTTGCTAGTGGACACCTAAAGTGTTTTGTTTCCAATCAGGGGCAAAAATCTTACACTTTTTGCTCCAAATGCAATACTGCTGAAGCCTCTCCTGACCATATATTAAACAGCCTGGGGCTTGCGAAGAAAAATTTTTATAGAGACCTTTTGTTTGTTTCCGATTTCATCGTAACTTTTGGCCTCTTGGACCTGTCTATCCTACGGTTTAGCCGTAGGATAGACAGGTCCAATTTTACAGGTCTCATTTTACCCATAGGTAAAAGAGTGGGTGAAATAAGTCACACACAGAATTTGTGTACTGTACGTAGCAAGCAACCACGATTTTCATTTACCAAAGTGGTAGATTTCTAACGACCGAAGTTTTTATTGATAAAAAGTCTGACGATTTGGCAAATGCAAAAAAGTAATAATATCCAATTCAGTCCACAAATTATTTTTTCTTACAATAGATGAAAAATTGAAATAATTGTTTAATAATTCACAAGTACTTACTTCTGCAGCAGTTAGACTGTCATTTATTTTACATTTTTGTGAGGAAACAGCACTAAACGATTTACCGTTTTCATCAAGTTTCTGAGTTTGAATTGTATTATTGCTACGATTTACATTAGAGTGTGGATTGGCTTCTAGAAAAAGTTACTTATTATTCGATGGCCAAAAAAAAAAGTTGTGGTGTTAATCCTTATTATTTGGGAATTTATTATGAATGTAAAAGGTTAGGAGTCAATCAAGTGCTTTGACACTAAAATTTCAAAAATTACAAAAAGTGGACTTGACCGATTTGTCTTGTGAATGGGTCACATAAAGGTGCCTTTTTTCAAGGTCACAAAGTCACTTTCAATATCATAGAATTTGATTTCTTCTCTTTTTACTTTTCCAATGAGTTATCTACCGTGTTCTTTTAAAAAAACGTTGCTTGCAATTCACGAAAAATAAATTTTTCACCATAGTTACTACTAGTAAATAGAAATGAAAAACTTGGGTGTAGAATTTCGTATTAATTTTTGTGTAGAAAAATTTGAAAAGACTTTGCAAATTACACATGTAAAACTATAATTCATAATTAACCTTTTAAAATCAAAATTTGATTATTTTAAGTAAGTACATGTTAGAGACTTATATAATCTAATCTTTTACGAAATCTCATAAATACTTGAAATTTATGAATAAAAATTTTCAAAATCTTTACTTCTTTAATTTTCAAAATCTTACTTTCAAAATTACTAAAAGAAAATATATATATATATATATATATATGCATAAATATAGAGAGAAACAAAATTGTAATATATAATCAAACATAAAATTTCAATTAGATGTCAATTTATACAGGGTGTCCCAGTTAAACGTTTCAGGACTTCTAAGAGGGGTAGGGTGCATCCTGACGACTCTAAATCATATAGCAATGTGGGGTCGGAAATGCTTTCCTGAAGCGGTGATGTACACAGAAAACCATAAAGAGACCGTAAGTGGATAATAGTTTTAATAATAAATGTACAAAAACAAAAGATACAAGGGGCAAAGTTAGTGTTCGAAGTTATTTCCACCGACTGCAACGCAGACCTCACATCTCCGGAGCATGGAATTCCGAACATTCTGGAATAATCCAGGCTCATCTTGAATTTCACCGGCCGCTACTGCGATTCTTGCAACCAGCTCCTCAGCATTGTCGACGGGGGGTGTCATAAACCCGTGTTTTCATATGTCCCCATAAATAAAAATCAAGACATGATAGGTCTGGTGACCGAACAGCCCAACGCACGAAACCACCACGTCCGATCCACTGTTGGCCAAATCTGACGTCTAGGTAGTTACGGCGGCTGCCCCACTACAATCTGCAACCCCGTACACCAAATGCATGTAGGCTAACTCTGCGTTCGTATAATTAGCAATCCTACTAACTGTGAGTCCTTGTGCGAAATGACGATTCCCTGCACGAACGCTCGGAACTTTCCCGCAACGCCATCTACCGCTTCGGGAAAGCATTTCCGACCCCACATTGCTATATGATTTCGAGTCGTCAGGATGCACCCTACCCCTCGTAGAAGTCCTGAAACGTTTAACTGGGACACCCTGTATAGACATCACAGAGGTTTATTGATACTGACATTATTGCAATTAAATTATTTAGCTAAATTATACAGCATATTCGCAAATCATGTATTCCAGTTTTCCCAATTTTTAAATATTATTAACCCGGTATTCATTTTGAGGCTTCAAATCGAGAAAAATCAGCATTAGAAACAAATCATCGTCAATCCTACGACAATTAATAATAACATATTACAATTTGACAATTACCATCATGTTACTACAATTAAATTACCTCTTCATGTCCTAATATATAGGATTATTTATTTTTTATAGTTTCTTTGCTCTCCAAGTCTCCCATCTCTAGAATTCCCACACTAGACACTCTAGACCAGGGGTGTCAAACTCAAAGGCTACCTTGGGCCAAACAAACAAGGTTTAACTGTAGGTGGGCCGCAAAAAAGAACAATATTAATAGAAACGTAGGTTTATTTACCTAATTACAGTATATTCAACATAAATATATGCATTTGTTTAATAATAGCAAAAAAGAGTATCATTAAAAAACATTTAGCGAATTCTTCCTATCTTATTATAATTCTGCGTCGGTTACTTTATTATATATTGTGTGCCAGTATATTGGCCGGGCCGCAAAAATGTTCGTCGCGGGCCGCGAGTTTGACACCCCTGCTCTAGACTCTCCCATATCCATTATTTATTCAGGTTTTTTTAATGTCTTCATTCCCTGCGTACAAGTAAAATGTGTAGATGTAAGCAAAATTAAAAAGGGGTTTTTTATAGTTCATTTTGGTGTATTTATGTTCTTTTCAAATAAATGTTTGCATGATATATAGAATATGATGTTTGCCATAAAAAGTAAAATTTAAGTATTTTTCCCCTAAATATAAAAATATTTATTTTATTACCTCTTAATGAGTGTTAAATCCTTTTTTTTTCCACGCATGCTGTCAGTTTAAATAAATGATTTTTTTAATTATACCTGAACGCAATCCATTAAGCTGGGAGCACATAGAAAATTAAAAGAAATTTTAGAAAAAAATTCTCCCCGGCGGGGAATCGAACCCCGGTCTCCCGCGTGACAGGCGGGGATACTGACCACTATACTACCGAGGATTCAATAACTGCCGAAACCCGGGATCGAACCAGGGACCTTTAGATCTTCAGTCTAACGCTCTCCCAACTGAGCTATTTCGGAACGGAAAGCGTTAGTTTCCTTATCATACAATCTGCCACGGTAAGCGCTGTTTTGAAATATGATTACGCATTTACAGATTAAACACAGTGCACAGTTTCTGTAATCAGAAAGAACCATTCTTCTACAACCTGACTGTTACAGTGTCAATAAATTCACAGCATAAAGAAGTTCCAAACCGATGATTGAGTAATGAATTCACCATTGAAAAGTCCATCCTTTCTTCTTATATCTATCACTAATAAATGTGTAGTATCTAACCAAATATAGAAAAAACTGTGACAACTAAGTCTGGCAGGCAGAGGAGTTCATTTCCCAGCCAAACTGTCAACATATATCTCTTATTAAATTTATCATATACTTTGCTAATATATAGTACACATATTAATACTAGCCGAATACCCGTACTTCACTATGGAGTACATTCAAATTAAATACAATGGTCAATGCATGCAATTAATGCCAAAATATATATATATATACTTATTTATAAATAAATCGTTACGGATTTTTTGTAGACAAAATAATGTAGAAGAAAATATTCAAATTAAATACAACGGTCAATGTATGCAATTAATTTATATGTTTAATATCCATAAAACATACTAATTTGAAATAAATTCTTAAAAAACTTCCATCTCAATTAGTCTAGTGGTTAAATTTTATCATTTACCATATTTTATTATTTTTTTTTGTCAATTTATTTCGTTGCTATGTACGTGACGCAAAATTAATTTAAAGTATCACAAAAAGAAAAGAAACCACGGGAACAGCATTTAATAAATTAAATTCTAAAAATTAATCTTTACAAATTCACTAAAAATCAGAAAATAGAGGTAAAATTCGAAAAAGATTTCATTTTAAAGGAATTTTTATGATCTTTCTCGTGATATAAATTTTATAACCTTCATATTATTATTTTAAATGCAAACTTTAAAAAAGTTAAAAAAACAGCTTAAAAATTTAATTTTTTTTAAATCTAAGAAGAATTTTTCAAAAATTTTCTTAGCACCCCTTCACTATAAGAAGAATCGCCATGCAAAATTTCAGCCCTTTAGGTCCAGCGGTTTGGTCTGTGAGTTATCTGTCTGTCAGTCAGTCACGGAAATGTTTTATATATAGAGATTACTAAAATTTTATCTTATGTCTTAAAGGAATGATTGTGTAAATTATGCGATATTTTTAAACTTTTTTCCTTCATTTTCATTTTACGGTTGTGTATTTTACAGCATAATATTGTATTTTTGTGTCATTCCATCGTATTATCCTCTGTCACTGGGAGATACTCTGTGTATTTTCTCACCAAATATATTTTATGTCAAAGTAATTGACGAGTGGCAATGTTAAAATCCATTTTTTATGTAAGTTGCGTTGGCAACAGAAAGACAATCTTGGCAGAGACAGAACGAAAGCGAGCGATGAATAAAAATGTTGATGTTCTTACCTTTTGATTGTGGATTATTATTATTTGACACGCTCCCAAAACACCTCAAATGGAAAAATACAAGTACATTGGTCCTAAAATAGGAACTAAAAATATCATAGCATTATTAATTCTGTAAAGGGAAACGCATGAAACTGTATCATTTTCTAAGATCGTTCCAGAGTAATAACTCACAATTATAAATTTTTCAAATTTAATTATCTATATTTCCCTGTCTTTCTTCAGTACGAAATTGAAAATATCTTTATATACCTAACAATATACAAAATATTTTTTTTTTAAATCCTCCCATAAATTTGAGGTGCGTTTTATATGGTCCAAAAATACGGTAATTCAATGCGTAAAGTTTCATCAATACATGCTACGAAACATATTACGAGTACAGCATTTTCAGAAGTAGCAGCTAATGATACATTCTTTCAGTGGAGAACATTTCAAATTATTAACATACATTTAAAAGAGATAATTTTCTATTCGAGCTGAAAAAAATCTATATATTTTGCACATAATCCACCAAAGATCAATGTCCATTTCCAATAACCCCATTTTTCATCTCACTCTCCGAATTTTTAATTTCAAACGCTTAAATTTCTTCCTCATTCGGTGTATAACTTGACCTCACTTGAGTTACTTCTTTTAACACATCCACTTTAATGTCGGATTAAGTTTCAACGGGGAGCAACCAAAGTTCATAAAACGTAATACTTTTACTTTCTCTTAATAGTTTTTTTTTTAAAAACTCTCAAGTTCTTACTGGAGTGCTTCATTTTTTTTTAATTTTACGACAGAATAAGATCGCAAATTCGAGACAGCTTAAATATTTAAACTGAATCCGACCATAATTCTGTTTATGAGCATTTTTTTTTTTTTTATTCTGGGTGCATAAAGCTATAACTTTTTCTCGCTGTTTCGTTAAAGAGACATATTAGCTGATTATTTCTTCGTTTATCCAACGCTGAACTGGTGGTGAGATTTTATTATCGCTGCAATCCGTTTTCAAACTATCTTCAACGACAGTTTAAAAATGCAATACTACATTATATTGTTACAATTATGGCATATTCGGACAAACCCTGTTCGAATGCTTGTCTTAGAGATGAACCGTTTGATTACCTTTTGCTTTGATCTTATTTTCAGAACAGAAAGCACTGCCATTACTAGATAGTTAAAACTTGGATCGAAAAATATAAATTACTGTTTTTCAATAAAAGAGGCTACATGAAATTAAGAAGGAAATATTTGTTATTGATTCTTAAAAAAATTATCATAACAAGCTCCATAAAGTTGCAGTTTTGAATAACAACTTTTAAAATCTTCGTAATAAATGTAAAAGCTTTGTACAGTTATTCATTGTTAAATATTTGAGTTTGATCCTAGATCATGTGGTTGCAAACCCACAATGGAACAGTCCCGCAGACGTGGTTCTTTTAAAAACGTGTCATTGTAATAAGACAAGTTGATTTGGGTTATTAAATTTTAAAAAATGGAAAGAAATGGATTGAAACTATTTGATTTTAATTATGAACTAGTTGGTACCCGTCAAAACATGACGTCTAGATAGAAAATAAATGTACTAATAGGGCAGTGTATCGCAGCATGCCACATCTCAACTCTTGCAGATTTTACTTCTTGTTTGGCGAGGAGTGGCAAAAAATTGCATAATTTAACACGGCATTCAATGAGCATTCTTACAGCTTATTGAATAAAATGCTCTCTGATTACGTCTTGCCAAGTCTTTAGATACGGTATCTAAACAAAGGTATATCACTATATAAACATTCAGGTACAGCCCGGAAAGCTTAATTCAGTATGTGACCCGTATTTATTGACAGAGAGATTATAAGACTGGAGTTACGATAAAAGACGCTGGTCTGAAGTAACTTATCCTGATATCTATACATATATCAACATAATAATAATCATTCTCAACGAAAGAATGATTATATTCTATTAAACCTTGCGAAATATTTAAAAAAAGTGTTAAAATACCTGTTACATACAACTAATATGAGGAATTTTATAAATAAACTTAAATTATTTAACTCAAAATGAAGGTATCGTCCAAAAACACATGCAAACGCATGTGAATTGCTTCTGTTTTCTGCCACCCGATAATCACGTGATCTATAGTAGACGAAAACTGACGTAGCCAGTGACGCTGCCTTATACTCAACACATCACTGCCAAATATTGAAAATCAATGCACAAACAAATTAATGTGTTTAAGTGGCCCCGTGCTTAGTATCTAAAGCCAGATTTTAAAATATCACTGAGCATGCAAAGAAAGCAATTTTTTTAATTGTAAATTATCGGTAATTAAACAGCGCGAAATAAACAATTTCCACCAGGTTTAATCTTATATTTCACAAACATAATTATCATAAAAATAAAAATGGCATCTAGAGATACTCCTCGGAATAAACGTGTTTATCATTAAAACATGTCACTGAGCATGTGCAGAAACAGTGAGTTTTTAAAGACAGATTTAAACATTCCACTGAGCATGCGCAAAAATAAATTTTTAAATCTAAATTATCGCCAATTGATAGAAATTGCGGTTACAAAAACCAAATTTGACAGATCTGCAGATTACACTCTTTCATTCAAGACCAAAATGAAGTAAATTGATGCAGTAGTTTTCTCTCACGGACTGCCCAAAAAGTCGGCTTTGTAACTTAAATATATGGATATTATGCAGTTGATTTAAAATTATAGTCATTAGAGTTGTAAATATGTAGAGTTTCGACAATATTGGACAAAAGAGAATTTAAGATATTGAATTTTAAAATTAAAAACTGAAAAAAAAAATCCACAAGTTTCTTTTCAGATGTCGGTAAAATGCAATTTATTCAAAATTATGTCACTTTACACAAATTCTAGCACATAGTGGTGTATCAAATTAAAAATTATTCGACAATACGGGAAAAATGGATTTTTTAAATACAGCAAAACCTCGTTTTTCCGGATTAACTGGGACCACAGGCAATCCGGATAATCAGGGAAATATGGGTAATAGGCAAAAGCAGACTTACCGTTTATTAAGACAAAAAACTATATTTTGTAACAAAATTGCATAGTATTGTTTACGAGACATTAAAAAATATAAAAATAACTTTTCACATCCTTTCTTAACAAAGAAATGGTAAATCTAGTAAAGCTTTCTTAAACTCAACAAAAAGCATTTTATTACTATAATTTATTGCAGAATCTATGCAGGAACTGTACATTGAATCAAACTAAAAAGCGAATATTTGGGGTACTTGTAGTTAAGTTTTTGCTATCATAGTTAAAAATTATTATCTAATGGGAACATTAAATAAAAATGTCTACAAATCTGATCCGGATCAACGAAGGTCGGATAAACGATGTTTTACTGTATAAAAATTTAAGATTTTAAGAGCAAATTTAACGACGTGAGTTAAGATAAACAATTTTACACCAGAATATTTTGATAAGTTATTTTCAACTGAAATGCTTTTATATAAGCTATTTTCAACTAGAAATATTAAAAAATAATAATACACTGTTGTTTATAAACACACTGAAATTTTAACCCTTCTTTGAAGCTTATAATCTTCAAATAATGAGTAATTGATAATTTAAAGAATAATAATCAATGATTTTAATAAATTATTATAAACAATATTTTTGAGCAATTTTCATCCCAGCAAAAAATATTGCAAAAATTTTTATCCTGAATCAAAAACCGTGAAGACTTGTGTTATGGAAATGCAGTATAGAATCTCAGATAGACATCATGAAAGAAATTTTCTATTACCTTCTCAACGATCGCAGGGCGGAAAAAATAACATCTCGAGACAATTAAAGTGTTTATGAACCGAAGGGTTCGCTTAGACCAGTGGTTCACAACCGATGGTCCGCGGACTACAGGCGGTACCACACATAAAAAAGTCGCCAAATAAATAGGAATTTTGAAAGCAATGTTCATTGAACTAGATGGGCCGAATATATCCGATGACTATCGGGAGTTGAATTAAAAGTTTAACGTAATTATTTTGTTATTAGAATATGATACGTTAATCCTGTAACACTTTTGCCTGAGGGATATTCTATACCCCCCTTACCTCCCCGGAAGGTTCCTCCCCCCTCAGATCGGTGTATGTGTGTGTGGTTCGCCCATAGTTGAATTTCTGGCTTTGTGGTCCGCAGACTTCTATGGACAGAGGTTCTTCTACTGGTTTAGACAGTAGAGGAACCTGTTGTACCTTGGTCCTAAGCCGCTGCTGGCTCTGTTTTTTCTTTTTTTGTAAGTGGTAATCGTAATTCATGTATATGATGTTTTAACATTTCCTCTTCTTGAGATCTCAACATCATTTCAACACAAAACAAATGTCATTCTTAAATTATCTAAAACTTGTCTAATGAGGCATGTGAAAAAAATTAGAATCAGGCACGAGTACATTTTCATATTCCCAAAATAACGATGCGTAGCAAATTTTTACTAATGAAGAAAAACTCTTATCAATCAAATATATCAAAAGATCTCAACAACTTCATTTTTTGAGTTAACTTTAAATAATTACAAGGTAAAAAGAGCTTTTTATATACCACGTTTTTAAATTTTCTGTTGAATCATATAAACTTGAAAATTCTATGTATTAATAAATACATTTTTTTTATTTTTTTTTATGAATTATCCCATCAACTTGAAAGAAAATGACCAAATGCGTAATAAAGAGAGCAATTATAAGAAATTTTCAAACAACAAAATTAACTGAAAATGAATTCAAATTCTGCTTAAAGATGGTTAAAATAATGCATTGTCATCGTGTTGTGAGCTATTCTAAAAGTTTCAAATGCCTAGGTAGTCGGGAAGTTAGTTAAAAATCGATTGCAAGATTTGTACCAGACAAACACACAAACAAACAAGAAAGCAAGTTAATAAAAACATGGTAAAAAGGCTCGGTAGTTAGCCTTACAATTTACAAAGACAAGTAATAAAAAAAGATGATAAATCCTGGGATAGAAATCAAATGTAGCGGGAATTTTGGCTAGTTTCGAAAAAATTTTGTTCCAAAAAATTTTGAGGACATAATTTTGAGAAAACAGTAAGTTTGTTCAGGACTACAGCTTTTAATGAACAATCGATGTTTCATTTTTATATTTAATTGTGATTTGTTTATTGTGTTTCTAATAAACTTTAATTGATCTAATTACCTGATTTTTCCTATATTCTCTGTTTTTGGTTAGGGTAAAATTCATACTTTTGAAATGAGTAATATAAAGAAAAATCAGCATGACCAAGCTATAACACTGCGTTTAACCTTCGTACTAGAGTCATTTTAATTCTAAATTCTCCAAAAAGCGTGAAAATAATTTACATTAAAAATCAGAAAATTAGAGGTTAACATTTACATTCTGAAGTATCAAAAAATAGCATTGGTGTATTTTTTATGTTCTGCTTGGATGAAAAAAAAATTAAAAACTAAAATAGGCCAGAAGTAAATAGATAGATATGCAGGTATATAGATAGGTATACAGATACATACATACGTATGTATCTATATACAGACGTATATCTATAGGTACACAGTTATATCAATAGGTACATATAGATATAGATAGATATGTAGATATATAGATAGGTACATAGAAAGATAAATGGATAGATAGATATCGATAGGTACATATAGATAGATAGATATGTAGATATATAGACATTATTACACTATTCTACAGCAGTGGTGCGTAAACTGTGGGTCGCTAAAAAAATTGGAGGAGTTGCTGATAGTTTGAAAAAAATCTCTATCATGCTGAATTATTTAATTTTTAAAAAATATATATGCTCTAAGTTTTCTAAGATTGCATATTTTTTATATATTAAATAAATAAGTTATATGCTATTGTTAATTAAGGTGTGACACAGTCTTAGAAGGCTATACTTACATTCCTCCCATTCGCTTCTACCTATTTGCGTGAGACTGGATTTTCAAAACGAATCGCTAAAAAAACTAAACAATGACCATAACTAAACCCGGACAGAGACGATAGCAGAACAACACTCTCAAATTTTTCACAAAATATCGAACAAATATTATCCGAGGTCCAGGTTCGCCCTCTAATTATTTTTTTTTCTATTTTAGTTTTATATAAATAAATGAACTTTATTTGTTTATATAAAACTAATATAGAAAAACATTTATTTACCATGTTATAATATGAAGCTCTTAATTTTGAAATCTGGCTCTGGATTTTTATTACCATGTTTCTATTCACTCGCTTTCTTGTTTGTGTGTTTGTGCGTTTGTGTGTTTGTCCGGTATAAATCTTCCAATCGATCTTAACTAACTTCCCGACTAGCTAGACGTTTGAAACTTTTAGAATAGCTCAGAAAACGATTACAATGCATTATTTCTTTAAGCAGTATTGAATTAGTTTTCAGTTAATGTTGTTTTGTAGAATGGTGCAGCCATCTATCTTCCGGGACGGGAATGAAATGTTAAACGCAAGTTAATTTCCAATTCTCGAGCTAAAGGATTGATTACGCATTTGATCATTTTCTTTCAAGTTGATGGGATAATTTTAAAAAAGTACTTATTAATACATAGAATTGTCAAGTTTATATGATTCAACAGAAAGTTTAAAAACATGGTATATAAAAAGTTCTTTTTATCTTGTAATTATTGTTCATTTTTACCTAAAGTAAACATTTATATATATATATATATATATATATATATGCGTAGTACATACAAAATAATTACAAAGTATATTTAGAAATGCTTAATATCGGAAAGTCCCTGCTTTTTCGAGGCCTATAAAGGCAATCCACCAATGCATATGGCCATTAGCTTACAGTTCGTCTCCTCCTAATAACGCTCTGTAATCAAGAAGGCGAGAAGTTCGCCAAAGCGGTACTCGGGTTTCAGCCGAAAAAATGTGAAATAAGTTATACCACAGTGAAGAGAGAATCTCAGTGCTCTTGAAAACAGCCTTTCTCTTTCAAAAGCACGGCAATACACCGGGGAAAATAACTGGAATGGTTCTTAACGACGTGAAGCTTTAAAAAAATCAATAGCATATTCCAGATTTTTATTTCCCGAGAACAAAAGGAAATTTCGTACTTGTCGTATCGCCAACCCGCCCAGAATTCTTTTCTAAGAAGGTGTTCTCGAAACATGATACTTCCCAGGAACTCCTCGTTTTTTGTTTTGCCTTTTTTTTTTTTTATCCTTTTATTATTTTATTTCGAACGTTGGTTTCGGATTTTATTCTGTTTTTCATGATTTATTCGATGTACGCTCTTTCTTGCTTCGGGGTGATTTTATTCGGTTTAGAGAGACGTGTTGGGGTTCAAAATATGAAATTATTCTTAAATAGTTGTTGGGGGGGGGGGAGAAAATTGATGGAATTGCTCGGAGGAAAGTATTTTTTAGATGTGATCTTGGGAAAATGTTTTGTTTTTGTTATATGTTCGAAAACTGCCATCTCCTAGACGGAAGAGGAATTATCTATTTTTTAACAAAATAGAACAATCTGAATGGAGAGGATCCTGCAATGAAGGATATGCTTTATTTATATACATTGTGTCCGTAAACTGATATTGGGGTTTGAAATGGTTATATCTATGCAACAAATCATGTTGCAGACATGAGTCATAAGTTAAACTACCTGAATACCTGTGTTTCGCTACGGAGTACATTCAAAATATACAACGGTCAATGTATGCAATTAATGCCAAAAAATATCAAAAAAATATATTTATAATAAACACAACAGTCAATGTATGCAATTAATGCCCCCCCAAAAAAAACATATTTATAAAAAAATCGTAACGGATATTTTTATAGACAAAATAATGTAAAACAAAATATTCAAATTAAATCTAATAGAATATACTAAAGAATATAGTACAGTTAATATAGTACAGTTTGAGGAACATTTCTTTTACTGTATTTTAATATTTTTTGGGATAATTTCCAATCGTCTGCCGCATTAGCAAGAAAAAAAAATATATTTTTTATCAATATATTCCGTTGTTATGCACGTGAAGCAAAATTAGTTTAAAGTATCACAAAAAGAAAAGAAACCACGTGATCAGCATTTAATAAATTCTAAAAATTAATTTTTAAAAATTCACCAAAAATCAGAAAAGGAGGTAATGATTCGAAAAAAATTTCATTTTAAAGGAATTTTTATGATCTTTCTCGTAATACAAATTTTATAGCCCTCAGATTATTATTTTAAATGCAAACTTAAAAGAATGTTATAGAAACAGCTTAAAAACGTAACTTAAAAAAATCTAAGAAAAATTTTTCAAGAATATTTCCTAGTGCATCCTTACACTATAAGAACAATCACCATGCAAAATTTCAACCCTTTAGGTCCAGCGGTTTAATCTGTGCGTTATGTGTCAGTCAGTCAGTCAGTTACGGAACTTTTTTATACCAGTATAGTCAATAAGTTCGGAGACTACCCTCCCCCCTCCTGCCCGGTGTGTGGGGGAACCGAAATAACGATGTGGTTTGCAAGTCTGGTTATCTGCGTACGCGTGAGACGTCACATGACGCTTTGCATCTCACCATTTGGCTGCAGACTGTCAGCCTATGATGTCTATGTAGCAAAATGTCCTTTTTGGAGCAACGTTCCAACATTAAATTCTGCTACAAATTAGGAAAAACCACTGCAGAAACGTTACGACTACTGCAAAAAGCGTATCGAGACGAAGCTATGTGCAGATCGAAAGTTTTCAAATGGTACAGCTTGTTTAAAAATGGGAGAGACGCTGTTGCAGATGACCCGCGAAGTGGGTGGCCAGTGGCCCCACAAACGGAGGCGATCATCCAACGGGTAGGAGCAGTGGTTGTTTGGTTGGTTGAAGTTTACTGGCGCAAGGTCCAGAAAGGACAAGCTGCGCCAAACACAAGGTAACATCGTCAACAAATGGTATGTACAGGTTCTTCGTCGTCTGAGGGAGGCAATCCGTGGTAAACGTCCACACGTTTGGAAATCCAACATGTGGATGTTGTTGCATGACAATGTCCCTGATGTTGCAACAAGCCCTTGCTAAACACGGCACCACAGTTCAGCCACATCCCCCGTATTCCCCAGATCTCGCTCCTTGCGATTTCTACCTGTTCCCGAAACTGAAAGATCGCATCAAGGGCAAGCGGTTTGCAAATGCCGAAGAAGTGATGGCAACAGCGACAACCGCTTTACGACAGCTCTCACGCAACGGTTTCCAGGACTGTTTCCAGAAGCTGTGTCAACGCTGGCAGAAGTGTATAGTTGAGGAAGGACATTATTTTGAAGGTGATTGTGCTCAGAAGACTTTGCAAGTGTATTCGTTGTTGTAGTAAATAAAGTCCCCGAATTTATTGACTGTACGAGTATATATAGATGAAAAAGAAAAAAACCAAGTTTATGTGTGCGAAAGCTTACGTGCAGACCCCAGTAGATTCCGGTGCTTTATTGCCACAATTTGCCATTTTGCTCAGCACATTTTCCACAATCGTGCGGGAATTTCTTATAGAAACATTTCCTCAGCGAAAAGTCGGACGAGAAGAGTGGATTACCTGACCCCCACGGTCTCCAGACCTTACCCCTCTGGATTTCTATTTTTGAAGTTATGTAAAAACATAAGTGTATTCCATTCAAGTTCGAAATCTGGAGCATTTAAAAGAAAGAATCACTGAAGCTGCTTCGTCTATCATGCCGGATGCTCTCTGCCGTGTATGGGACGACACTGAATATCGTCTTGACGTCTGCAGGACAACTAAGGGAGCACACATCTAAATCTGCTGAACAGGTAAGAAACTTTGATATTTTCTCTTCAATTTGACACATACTTCATCTCTCTACTATAATATTTTGCGAAGCTTTAACCATTTAAAACCCCACTATTATTTTTCGAACACACTGTATAACGGTACCCTTACTATATAAAAATTTTCGATATTTTTACATTTTAGCAATTACAGTATTTTTCAGACTCTAAGACGCACCTTTTTAGGTAAAAAAATCGACTTAATTGGGGTACGTCTTACAATCCGAAGTTAACATTAAAATCAAATTAATTTGTTATTATGTATATTATACATGATTCTTTAATATATACAAGGTGCGCCCGTAAAGTAACCGGACAATTGTTTATAAATGAGAAAAATATTACTCACCTTCAAATAAATTTATCTCCTTCAAAATAATCGCCAATGGATTCTATACAAATTTTCCAACTTTTTTTCAAGTCATCGAAACACTGTTTATAGGCGTTGGAACTAACCGTTCGCAAAATACACGTAACATTTGATTTGATATCCTAGACGTTTTCAAATCTCTGTCCTTTCATGGCCATCTTAAGCTTCGGAAAAAGGAAAAAATCACCTGGCGATAAGTCGGGAGAGTGTGGTGGGTGATTTATCACTGTAATTGAATGCTTAGCAAGATATTGTTCTACAGAAATTGCTGTATGGGGCCTAGCATTATCGTGTAAAAGAAACCATTGCCCATAATTAAACAGTTCCTTCCTAACTCGCTTTATCCTGTTTCTTAATCGAAAAAGCACCTCCTTGTAAAAATACTGATTAATTGTTTGATTTTCAGGAACAAAATCATTTGTATTCAAAAAATGCAATCAGCACCACCTTAGACATTGATTTTGACACCCGTGCTTTTTTGTGTATGGGAGAAGACGGTCCTTTCCCCTGTGCACTGTGTCTTTTTGTTTCTGGGTCGTATTGTAGACACCAGGTTTCATCTCCTGCTATAATACACTTTAAGAATTTGTTGTCCTGTTGCGCAGTAGTCAGTAAATCTTCACAGCAAGCTTTTTTGTCTTCTTTCTGCTGCTCTGTAAAAATCCGAGGAACAAATCGAACGCAAACTTTTTTCATTTTCAGATTTTCAATTAAAATTAATCTACAGCTTTCTTTGCTTATCCCAAGCATGTCTGAAAGTTGCTGAGTTGATACACGTCTATCAGCTTTTACCAAAGAACCAATTTTCTCCACATATTCCTCATTCTTTAAAGTTCAATGGTTTGATGCATCACTGATAACGATGATAACGGTCCTTCGGAGAGAAAAAAATTATCCTACGAGGCGAGTTATAATTTTGGCAGCGCACCAAACCCAGTAGCAGTAGACAGTTAAACAGAAAAATACCAAAATGCGTAAAAAAAGAGGTAAGCAAACGTTAAGTAATCCTACGCTAATAACCAACGGTAGTTTCGTTAGAGGAAACTACTTGAAATATTTTTTCGTGTGTAACTTTTTGCAGTTAACGTCAACAAAATCTCTATATAATTTAGTTTTAACGGTAATTTCGAATTTTCATTTGTTTTTGCATTTATACCTACAAATATTTCTGTACCTTCGGACCAAAATGGGCCAGTGTCCATTTTAATCAAATGTCAGAGAACATCAGTTTCAGTTAACAAATCTTACTAACGGTTTATGTATAAATATTTTTCCAAGTTTTATTTTTCAATTTTAGTCATAGTTTTTTGCCTACATTCTAGTATTATATTTATTTCGATTTATTTTTCATTTGTCACTCAAATTTCAAAGTTTTGGACATTGGCCTTTTTTGTTCCAAGGTACAGATTTAATGTCTGAAGTTTCAAAATATCTTTTAATTTTAAAACATTCTAATTTTTTTACTGAAGGCAGAATTGTTATGAGGCATTTAACGCTATGTTTTTCAATTTACATTTTACCATTAACATTTACAAATTGTCGCAATTTTTTATTTTTAACGGTGATTTCAACTTCCTCTTTTTACATTTATATGACGAATATTTCGTTCGTGAAACTTCGAGTAGAAATTTAAATTTCAAAAACTTTTAAATTTTCAGTGAATTGAGAATTACCGCCAAAGCATGTATAAAACATGTCAATACATAATTTATGTTTTGTACATGACGTTTTACCGTCAGCATGTACAAAATATCGATGTATTTAATTTTTCTTATTTTTTCACAAGGTGACAGATATCAAAGGTGAAATTCAAACTCGCACCCATTTTACGGACGTAAAACCACCACAAAACGATACGGGCCGAAAAATTTTAGCTATGATTTTAACTGTTATTCTTTTTCACTTATTTTTACGCTTTTATGACAAATATTTAGTCCGGGCTAAAGGTATCCAAAAGTTACGCTAACTTATTTTTACGGAAATACCCATTAGAATTTTAAAAAAAATTATTTAAATAGAAAGAACATCTCACCAATTTTTAATATTAATCATAGATTTCGATGTGTGCACCTTTTGTAGCACGACTAACGTCTAAATGGTAATCCAGTTCTCTCCAATGTTTCGTAGCATATCAGGAGTTATTAGACTTTTTTGCATGGGGATTCATTAAATCCGTTGTGTATAAACAAAACATTGAAACTGTGGATGAGTTGAAGGAGCGTATCATTCAAGCAATTCGTGTAATAACTGCTGATATGCTACGAAACACTTGGAGTGAACTGGATTACCATTTAGACGTTTGTCGTGCTACAAAAGGTGCACACATCGAAATCTATGATAATATGATTGAAATCTATGACTGATATTAAAACTCGGTGAGAAGTTCTTTCTATCTAAATAATTTTTTTTTTAATTCTAATGGGAAGTTCCGTAAAAATAAACCATAACTTTTGGATACATTTAGCCCGGACAACCTGTATTTTAGAAATAAACTTCAAGTAAAAATTTTAATTTCGTAAATTTCTAATTTTTAATAAACAGAAAATTGCTATTAAGCCCGAAATACAATGTCTTATACATAATATTTTATGTTAACGTTTATAAAATATCAATATTTTTAATTTGTAACGATAATTGCAATTTTTTCATTTGTATAATCACATGTGCCTTTTTATCTTTTTGGTCAGAGCCTTTTTATCGCATGGGGAAATCGGGACTTAGCCCAGGGCCCCCTGATGCTAGGGGGCCACAAAACCCCCTTGGTGGAAGCACCTAGTACTTCTAATAGTATATAGCCCATGGATAGTTCTTATTTTTATAAATGTTCGTAAGGGGGGAGGCCCAAATAGCATCTGCCCAGGGGCCCTCAGCGTTCATTATCGGGCCCAGCAAACGGTTAATGACCTAGTGACATGACATTTCTTAACCAACATACCTGTATGAGCTTGTTTAGGCTGCTGTGTACTAGACCTATCGGATTCGCTCACCTCAATGTTAACGTATGGAGAAAATGTGTCCAAAGATTACCGACTTGGATATAGGGTAGGTGGGGGCAAAGGTTTGCAGTTTTGAGTTTTTGGTTTTTTACGCGCCTCCTTTAGATCCTATCGCCCCAAAAAGTCACTTGTATTGTAGTTGGTTATCTCCTCTACCTTCTATAAAATAATGAATTTTTTCCCGAAAGATTTAGTCACCGAATTTTTAATTTTACCAAAACACCTGTTTGCGAACCTTTGCCCCACTCGTTGGTTTCTTACTGGATAGGCATCGAAAATTACAAATAGAGTTGTCTAAATAATTTTATTTCACATTTTGTAATCTTTTTAAAGGTGTTACATACATAGAAAATCACAAATTGAACAGGTTAATCTCAATAATTTTTTTCTTAAACTAAATAATTTCAAACTGAAATATCAACTATTAACACAGAAAGTTGAATCTAACAAAGAAATTCACAAATTGAACGGGTTAATCTCAATATTTTTTTCATAAACTAAAGAACTTCCAACTAAAATATCAACTATTAACACTATCGTTATATCATATCTTAGGCTTTACTCATTCTTTTAAACCCCGTAAAAATTAAGCAAATTAAGGGGATGGGGGACATTACAAAGCAATTTTTGAAATTTTTACCTCACAGATATGAAATTTGGCTTAAATATTCATTAAAGTAAAACTATATCAAACACCTTATAAAATTTTATAAATATTTAAAATTTTATTTTTTATATTTTAAAAATTGAAATTTTTATTGTTTTTTAAAATGCTCCTTGCGATCCAATTTTAAACTTTTCCCCTTAATTTTGCATTTATTTTGCTTATACTTTTTGATCAGAGTTATGTTTTATTTTGTGCTTTCGTTGAATAATTAATTTTTAGAAAATATTTTTATGCTTGTATTCTGAATTCTCGTGAAATTTTTGTACTTTTCCACACTTAAGTTAAACTTTGATAATCTGAATGATGTCGAAACCTGAAATGGATACATAACTTTATTTTAATGTATAAGAGGAGTCTTTGTAATAAATTTTATAAAATTTCGTCAAAATTGTGACGCAAGGAGCATTTCAAAGACTTGCAAATCTGGAAATTACTCATTTAGAGCTAATTTCCCTAACCAGACCTTCAAAGCTTATGTCTTGTAACAACATTTAATTCTTCTATCTTGTAAAATAGGTCTTTGTTCAGAGCTATTTTACTTTTTGTGTTGTACTAATTTATTTTATTTTTAATTTATGGATTTTCAAGCATTTTACAAAAAATTTTTTGATTAAAAACAGGCAGTTTTTATCAAAAACCTTAATTTATTTTCAAATTACAAAAGTGTGAATTCCCATTAATAATAAAAAACGTTGTTAATAAGGATTCCTAATGAAAAGAGGACATAAAACAAATGTTAATAGTTAGAGAGGCAAAGGTGTGAAGATGCGGCAAACGTTTGCACTGCGAACCTTTACCCCATGACTCCCGCAAACCTTTACCCCATTTCGTGCTGGTTCTGTTTCTGCAGAATGGACGCCATTGTATTTGAGTTAATCCAAAACTTAAGGTAGGATTTGAAAGGTTATTTACCACCCTAACATGCGAAAATAAGCCCAAAACAGTTCGTGAGTTTGAGTGATGCTGAAAATTACTCAAAAATTGCAAAAAATTACATTAAAAGAGACGAAAATAAACTTGCTGCATTTTCTCTACAAGGGGATGTCTTAACTCCAACAGCTTTTACGAGGCAACTGGCTGGAAGTAGAGGAATGCACTGCCTACCAGATTCCCCCCAAATTCTTCCCGGTCATTTTAGAATTTATGTGCGAACCTTTGGCCTCATGCGAACCTTTGCCCCCACCTACCCTAAATATTTTTTGTATTTGTACTCCGCATTAGAGAATGAAATTTTACACCTTTTAGCAATGACAAAAACTTGGTTGCTAGAGTCAGCGCGTATCGCAGAATTTCCATTACACATTTTATTACTTTTACCAGAAAATTAAGGAAGAAATTATTGCAATTTATTAAGAAATCTTTTTTTTTCAAATTAAATAATACAAAAGAAAATTACATATATTTACACCAATTTGAAGGACTGATGCAAAACCAACGTATAGGGGAAAACTGAACAAGCTTCTTTTTTCTTTACTGTAAACAACAATTATTGGGGCTATTGGGGCAAATAATTAGTATTCATTGGTTGTCCATTGCCTTTTGTCTCTAATCGTTCCCCCTTTTGTATTCGTCCTTTTCAGAATTCAGACTTACATTTACAGAGTGGGAAAATTATGCTACGTGGTTAATTTTTTTTTATTATGGTACATTTTCATTTTTAAAAAAAACATCGAGACAACGTAAAACATCGAGCACAAAACATCGATGTTAAAAAAAAATCGGCTTCAATAAATCGATGTTTAAAAATCGATGTTTTTATCAAAACATCGATGTTTTGAAAACATCGACATCGATGTCGCATCCCTAGTACACAGCAGCCTTAAAGAAAGATTTGATATTTTTTGCTAAGACCCGCTAATCTACTGTACATGTTTAAACCAAGGCCACTACTGCATACACACGATTTAAAATGCAATACTATTTAAATGGCTATGCTAGTAGCGTCATCTGTTGAACATTTGGGACATTACAATCTTCTTTCAAGTTGAAATTCTCGCTTAAAATGCTTTCTACATGTCGTCACACATCTCCTTCTGAATACTCTGTCGGTGAATAGAAAAAAATGGAAATAATTCATTCCAAAATAAGTAAGAAATACGATTTGCACCGGAAGTGCCGACGACCTCTGTATTGAAGAGTGTTGAATAGCAATCAACCTTTAACCGTGGAGAGTGCATTCTAGTTTAAATCATATAATAAGGAACTAAGCATAACTTTAAGAATATACCCCAAGTTTGAATCTTTTTTTTTTCATAAATATATAACACAATATTTTTCGCTGATCTGAAGTAAAATGAAGACTCGCTACAAACGTATTATTGCAGATGAATTATTACAGATGTGCAGATGTATTGCAAATGTATTATTGCAGATGTAGCTTTATGAGAATTACCTTTTTTTTATTTTATCTACATCGAAGACCCTTTGAATTCAAAATAAGGACTTCCTTTGGAAGAATAATTCTTGCTTTTCAAAAAAAATCAAAAATGCTATCATTTTTCAAAATACTCTATGCGCATTCTATATTATTTAAAAACCTTAAAGTATTTAATATACGTTTATCATATATATATATATATATATATATATATATATATATATATATATATTTATATGTATATAAACATAACTGTGCATTGATTTTTTTTTGTATGAATTTAAAGCCGTTTATAACTTTCATATGAAAATCTGTCTGTTATTTTTTTACGTTTTTGCATGTTTTTACTTTATTGCGTGGCCTATAAATTTGGAAAATATTTTGAAAGAATGATGCACAGTTTTGTGGCAAACACTTCAACAATCCCGAGAATTTTGGAAGAAATCAGGAAAAAATGAATGCGCATGGAGCATTCTAAAATATTCTCCCTTTTTTGAAGAATTTTTTTCAAAAATAGATCTTAATCTATCTTCCACAAAATACTTACTTGTTAATTATAAGTTTCTTTCACGTAGCAAAAAAATAATATTAACTATTTTCATTCTGTATGTAGAGTAAAATATAAAATTATAATAATTGAAAATTTCAAAAAAAAATTAGGGTGAAGTTCTCTTGTACCCTTAATCGAATTGGCCATTGAAAAAAAAAATCAAATTAAGTCTTCAAATTATTTTTTTTACTACGGAAAAACTTCATTTTCTTACTTTTTATATTAAAGATTTTTCGTAAAATTAAATAATAACTGTTCTGTTACAGTTACAATTATTATTATTAGTCTATTTAAATTGATTCATCAGCAAATTAAATGATGTTATCTTCGTCATCTGTATCTGAGGTCCCGTCAAGTGGATTGTTCTTAAATTTTTATCATGTAAGTTATGAGTATATAAGTAAGTTATAATCATGTTTAATAGGAGGTGTGAATTTCAACAGGTCCATCATATCTTTCCTGTTTTCTCTTGTCACAGATCCACCTGTAGTACCACAAACGCTGGTACTACCGGTGGGACTGTGGACCACAAAGGCCATAGACTACAAAGGCTGGTCTACATTTTCATACCTAGTAGCCTGCTGCTACAAATTTTCTGATATTAATGGCATTAAGTTCTGAATCTTCGTGAAAGTGTTTGAATTGTATGACGAGGCGTTTCTACCTGTCTAATTTTATTTTTTTCTCTTAACTGATTAATTTCTTTACTTTTTTTGTAACTAAACAACACTAAACAATTTACAGTTATCATCAAGTACTTGATCCTGAGTTTGAAATGCATTATTGCGACGATTTACATTAGAGTACGGACTTGATTGGCTTCTGAAAAAAGTTGCTTTTTATTCGATGGCCAAAAAAGATTTTGTCATTTAATGATGTTAATCCTTATTATTTGGGAAACTTACTATGAATGTAAAAAGTTAGGAGTCAATCAAGTGCTTTGACACTAAAAGTTCAAAAATTTCAATAAGTGGACTTAATTGATTTGGCTTGTGAAAAACTCATATATTACGAGGTTACGGTAACAACGTCAAAGAGAAATTTTATTTTATGCTATCCTTTTAAAAAGGATAATTATGGGCAAAATCTACTCAAATTATAATTTTTAAACCTCTTATAATTTTAACTAACTTTGTACTTTCAATCCGTTGCTGTTACTTTTTATTGTTCTGTTTCCTGTGCCTTGCCTTGCGTATGTCTAAGTATATTTAATGTTCGAACTATTTAAATGAACAATTTTTCCTGTCACATCAAAGTAACTAAGCATAGCTTTATCGATATACCCCGAGTTTCAATCATTTTCTTTCCCTAAATCTATAACAGAATATTTTTCGCTGATTTGAAGAAAATGAAGCCTAAATGCAAATTATAAAGGAAAAGGTATCTTACATTTTAAATAACACCAATTTAAAATGAGCTCATACCTCCGAATAACTATATCTGAAATCTCATATCGATTGGTTGTACGGAACAGCCGCTAGAGGTCCATATATTGGCAAAGTTTTTTTATGACCACCCTGTAAATTTGCATTAGATTGTAATGTATTATACCTCTTGCATACAGTAACGATTAGGTAAAATTAATAATTTTTAAAATAATTAATGTTTGTCGAATACCAATAACGAGGTGATTTAAAAATATATGCTTATAAATTTACCAAGTAAGAGGTGGAATAATTTTATTAAAATATTAGGCTTTTGGAAAGGTAACATTTGTTAATTTTAGCCGTATCATGAGGCGTAAAATGTGTTTATGAAGTAAACCATTGATTACTGCACTTACATAACTAATATTTATGCGCAAGGTCCTCTCGATAATTCCTAAATGCTTAACTTTTACAAAAATTTCTAACAAAGTGAAATAGGTAGGTAGGTAGCATGATAAAACGAGACAGAGGGGATATTAATATATGAACACATCACAGATGTTAATTTAGAAAGGCATCATCGTCAAAATACTTATTTAGATAAATACTGCTTGTAAATGAGCTATTCCTAGGTTTCGAATAATTAAATATTAAGAAGCGGATATTTATTATAGTGTAATGAATTAGAATAATCTACATTAGAAGCGCATGTTATAGTTGATACCTTTGATAATTAACAATAAATTATCCTAATTTGACTACTAACATAGAGCTACTTTAATCAAATTACCCCTATGTCCTAATATTTAGAATAAAAAGTATTCATAAATTATGCATCTAAAACTATATTTCCCAGTAAAAGTTTTAAAATAAATTTTTATTACTTTTAGGGAATATTACAGAGCTATGGTTAAATATACTTTCATCATTAACTTTATTAATACTTTAAATTTCTAATTAAAAATTTCCAACGAGGAAAAGCTAATTTATCTACATGTAGAGAAGAATCAAAAAGTATTTCCTATTATAACGTAAAAATTCGATTAGATGTTAATTTATTGCCAGTACACATTAACGTAAATTAATCATGCTAAATGTTACGTAAACAAATATTCCAGTTTTCCAAACTGTTTAACATTGTGATGGGATATTCATTTTTATGCCCCCAATATGGAACAATCCGTATTGGAAATAATATGGTGCTCAATTCCCTTGGTGATTAATATTTTACCTTTTTATGTACCAATACTTAGAAATATACTTTGAAAAGATTTTGCAAATTATGTATGCAAAACTATAATTCCTAATTAACCTTTGGAAACCAAAATTTGATTATTTTAAGTAAGTATGTGTTAGAGACTTCTGTAAAATATTCTTTTTTAAAGTCTCATATACTTGAAGCTTCGTCTCGATACGTTTGTTGCAGTAACCGTAACGTTTCTGCAGTGGTTTTTCCTAATTTGTAGCAGAATTTAATGTTGGAACGTTGCTCCAAAAAGGACATTTTGCTACATCGACATCATAGGCTGACAGTCTGCAGCCAAATTGTGAGATGCGCGTCTTAGCAGTTGCGCAAAGCGTCATGTGACGTCTCACGCGTACGCAGATAACCAGACTTGCAAACCACATCGTTATTATTGTTCCCCCCACACACCGGGTATGAGGGGGGAGGGTAGTCCCCGAACATATTGACTATAGTATATACTTGAAATTTATGAATAAAAATTTTCTAAATCTGTTCTTCTACAATTATTACTAAAAGATAATATATATGTAATATACCCATTACATCACGTCCTTAATTTATAACCTGAAAGGGAAAACTAGCTCATATTTACATGGCTGGAGCTAGACTCAGCCTGAAAGGAATAAAATTTAATTTTGGAAGCAGTCCGGTCGAATCATTTATTAGAGCGACAAAAGTACGTCCATTCATTTCAGAAGAAATAACACCTTTCAACATTAAACGCGAGAAGGCGAAAAAAACATGTGGCTATTATTTCTAGGGTCAGCAGATTTAGG